>BCKG01000002.1:1860100-1905022 GCA_001600535.1 Yarrowia sp. JCM 30696 | reverse complement strand
CAGGTAGTTTATGCCATAAAGTAGCCAGGTAGTTTATGCCATAAAGTAGCCAGGTAGTTTATGCCATAAAGTAGCCAGGTAGTTTATGCCATAAAGTAGCCAGGTAGTATGCCTACGGCATACTGGCTCTGGGCTGTTCTTCTGATAAAAGTGAAGTGTACGTTATTTCCTCTCAGTGCTTTGATACAAGTGCAATATTCGCTTCATGGTTCAGGATGACATAGAGCATTCTTCTTCAGCAGGAGATACCCACAGGAGCACAAAAACAACAAAAAACGTTTCTAGTTTCACAACACTGACTCAAAATATTGTCTATGGTGTATGATCTCTTACAGTACAAGTGCTCAACATGGGTCACCTGTTTCCAACTTCAGTAGGAATTCTGTGGAACTCTGAACCTCGGTACAGCATAAAAAGCGGTGCTCTGTTACCTGAATGAGTAAATCCACACAAGATAAAGCCCCTTCAAAAAGGGACATGGCCCAAAGTGGTACCCTAGCACAACTAAACGAGTGGCTACAGTGGATGTGGGAATTATAAACAACACTATAGTTCGTGAATTGGATGTTTGCCAAGATCAGATTATACCTCAATAGTAAGCAGCTAAGAGAACAGGCTACTTACTACTTTTGCTTCGTCTCTTGCTCTTACTGGGAACCATGTTTGTTCAAAAGCCATGTTCGTTTGTAAGCAATTTCCACCCTCTTGATCCAGCAACCTCACCAGTCTGTAACATCCCTTCACCCGACCATTTCGCTTATACCTCCTTCAATCGCGTCGACTTACCTGCTCTCTATAAAAGACCCCTTGTGGTTGAGTGCCAAGCCTGTGGCCCAAGAGAATGGTGTGATGCATTTGGTGCAGAGGTTTGGGCAGGTAGAAGAACCATAGACTCCTTTGGTGAGAGATATAAGCCGGATTTTCACTACGAAAGTCAGTCTAACAGCTTTCCCGCGTTCAGCCGTGCAATATGTCAACTCTAGAAGGTCTCAGATGTCGTATCTGTCATTAGACGTTACGCGTTTTGGAACTTCTTTTGCGCTATTCTCAAACAGGGTTTTTGCTCGCTGAGCCCTAAACGAACTCTAAAGATTTTTTCGTGTAGTGCTGACACAGAAATACGACAGAAAGTTTCAAGATAAGACTATTGTATTTTAGTCAGCATCCGTAGATTCATTTTGGTAAAGTCCCCGTGTTTATATCTCTATTATATCACCCATAGTGCCACTTTCTATTACACACCTTGATGCAATTGTCAAGGTAGGTTTTTGAATCTGCATGTACCCCGAATATCCCCCGGAATCGAGCGTTTGCGACAAAGAAAGCAGGCTGGTTTTTTCTGCAGACGTGGCCACGCTGAAAGCCTATAAATGCGGGGTACATCTTTGCAGTGTTACAGTTCTCGGCGTCTGGTATCACAGGGCTGATTTGCCGCGTTGCGATTTGTTCCTACTTCGAGGACTTTTGAGTTTGTCACTGGGGGTGTTGAGAGTGCTATGGGAGAACCAATATTACTGGTATTTGGAAATGGACTTTTGATTCGTGATCTATAGCTCTTTCTGATTCCAACAATCAACTCTAGATCCTTTTTCCGCCACTTTCTCGCCTCTCTCACTACTCTAAACCCGCTAACACCGAACAAGGCTTCAGGGCAAAAAACGGCGTGATGACGAGGGGTAAATTCGTTGTGTAATACGGCCGGCAAGTTAGCGGCAGGGAAAAATGCCACACCCTAAGTCGACTTTAGACACGTGAGACAGCACTGTGTTGTTATTCGTATGTTTGACGGACTTCTCAGCGTATACCTACAATGTTCGAATACCCCAAGATGTAGACTTCCATACATCATGACACAGAATCCGGGGAAAAGAAAAGGCATGTAATCTATTTTGGACTTGGAAAGCGCAAAGTAGACCAACTTTCGTATCCACTCAGAGTCTACAAGCGCCCTAAATGCGCATTGTTCTGCAGTCGGCTAGATGCAGGCATAGTAGCGGACGCCGAGATGTTGACGAGAGACTGGGATATATAAGACGGGCCTTTTCTTGCAAAGGGGAGCATCCTTCATCTTCATATCTCACACACACATGTCCCACATCGTTGATCTCGAACACGGATACAATCTGGAAAGCCAGGTGTCGCATCGATCCAAGACTCACGCAGTCGAGGAGGAGCAGGTTGCTTCTTCTAACGCCTCTAACATCCAGGGTCTTACTGGAGACGAGTGCTCTGATGTCAAGCTCGCCAAGGTGGAGACTTCTGGAACCAACGGCGAATACATTCACATTGCTGGTGTCAAATACCACAAGGACGACTTCATGAGCGCCTTTGGCGGAACTCTTAACCCTGGCTCTGCCCCCATTCCCTCTCGACGGTTTGCTAACGCCGCTCCCATTGGTCTTTTCTCTTTCTCCATCACCTGCTTCATTCTGGGCATGTGCCTTGTCAACGCTCGAGGTGTTCATGCTCCTAACGTCATGGTTGGCTGTGCTCTTTTCGGCGGAGGTCTTGTTGAGTTTGTTGCTGGAATCTGGGAGATTGTCGCTGAGAACACCTTTGCTGCCACTGTTTTCCTCTGTTTCTCGTGCTTCTGGTGGTCCTGGGGTCTTCTGCATCTGCCCATTGGCATCGAGAAGTACTACCAGACCCCCGACGAGTTTTCTCAGGCTGTTGGTCTCTTCCTCATGGGATGGTTTATCTTTGCTATTCTCATGACTCTGTGTACAGTAAAAGCGACGGTGGCCTTCTTCCTGCTCTTCTGCTCGCTTGATCTGGCTATCATTTTCCTTGCATCTGGCCACTTTATGAACAACCCCAAGCTCACCCAGGCTGGAGGCGGATTCTGCATTTCCACCGGTCTCCTGGGTTGTTACAACGGTTTCGGCGGTGTGGCCACCCCCCAGTCTACCTTCACCTGGCTCATTCCTCGAGCCATCATGATGCCTGGCGCTCACAAGAAGGACTACTAATTGCATGTATATAAAATCTAATTATTCTTGAGTACTGAAAAAGCAGTTGTATTACTGGTTTAATTATTGTGGCCAATGATTGGGTTCGCATTTGTAGCTAAGAGATGAGAACTGGAATGGATATTTCATCAGGACACGAGCAAGTTACATTTCGAGAGAGTTGTACCTGTGAAAGAAAAAAGAAGTCAACAAGTGTTTACATATACAACTACTCGTACTCCTCAGTGTATTATATACCCTGATTTCAAGTCCCCTTAATCTCCCGAGCAGGATCTTCTTACGATTTTGTGAATGTACATGGTTCCACTTTGAGTGCCCAAGAGGGAGATTGGTGTACTCGTGGTAACTACCCCAATATGTAAGCAAAACGAACAAGTCCTGAAGTAATGTTAATCACTATGTTCATAAAATTGTTTTATATAACTCTCGATTCTTTATTTCAACGCCTTCTCGCAAAACGCCGTCTTTTCATTTTTTTCGGCTTAGTCAGCACCCTTTGGATAGCAGTGGCCACTTTTTCCAAGATTTTAAAAAACGGTATCCTGGCCGAGCGGTCTAAGGCGCCAGGTTAAGGCTAACACCTTAACGAATTTCCTGGTCTCTTCGGAGGCGTGAGTTCGAATCTCACGGATATCAATATTTTTTTTGTTTTTTTTCAATGGGTAAAAAGTTGATTTTTGTTCACTCTAGCTTCGTTCATTCATTTTGGTGCGACTTTTTGAACTAATCCTCATTAGCGTCTTTTTGGTTTACTTTTGACACTACAACCTCTTTAGCATGTACTACATCAAATCATATATTGTGTGGTTCTGACCTACGGCCAGAGACTACTATCCTCCTTCTATTTACCTTACTCGTGCTGGGCCTCCTTCTTGTCGGAAGTCTGCTCGGGCTTCATGGCGGGGAACAGAAGAACCTCCTTGATGGTGTTGGAGTTGGTCAGGAACATGGTGAGTCGATCAACACCGCAACCCCATCCGGCGGTGGGGGGCAGACCGTACTCGAGGGCGGTGCAGAAGGTCTCGTCAACCAGCTGGGCCTCATCGTCACCGGCGTCCTTCTGTCGAGCCTGCTCCTCGAATCGCTGTCGCTGGTCAAAGGGATCGTTCAACTCGGTGTAGGCGTTACAGATCTCCTTGGTAGCAACGAAGACCTCGAATCGCTCGCAGATACCGGGTCGGTCTCGAGAGTACTTGGCCAGAGGAGACATCATCTCGGGGTGGCCGTACAGGAAAGTAGGGTTGATACAGGTGTCCTCCAGGTAGTCGCCGATGAGCTTGTCGAGCATTCGGGCGTTGGTGAGGGGAGGAGTGCAGACCAGACCGACCTTCTTGAGCTGCTCCTGCAGGAACTGGTTGGTCTCGGCGGTGTGGAGCTGGTCTCCGGGAGGGAACTTGACGCCAAGCTTCTCCTCGAGAGTGCCAATGATGTCGAGTCGCTTCCAGGGTCGAGAGAAGTCAATGGTGAGAGTCTCGCCCTCGGGGCCCTGGGGCTGGTACTCAATCTTGTAGCCGCCGGTGATCTCCTTGACCATCTCGGAGAAGAGCAGCTCGGTGGTCTCCATGAGGTCGTAGACGTCGGCGTAGGCCTCGTAGAACTCACAGGTGGTGAACTCGGGGTTGTGGGTCTGATCGATACCCTCGTTTCGGAACTGTCGGCCAATCTCGTAGACTCGCTCCATACCTCCGACAACCAGCTGCTTGAGGTACAGCTCGGGGGCGATTCGCATGTACATGTCGAGGTTGAGGTCGTTGTGGTGGGTGACGAAGGGCTTGGCGGTGGCTCCTCCAGCAATGATGTTCATCATGGGGGTCTCGACCTCAATGAAGTCCCGGTTGTCCAGGAACTTTCGGATGTACTGGATGATCTTGGATCGCACAATGAATCGCTCTCGGGTGGAGTCGTTCATGATCAGATCCAGGTATCGCTGTCGGAATCGGGTCTCGACGTCCTTGAAGCCGGACTGGTGGGTGGGCAGCATATGCAGAGAAGGAGTCAGCAGCACCAGCTCCTTGCAGAAGACAGACAGCTCTCCCTCACCGCCCTTCTTGGGCTCGGTTCGGCCGGGGTAGCCTCGCACACCAATGACATCTCCTCGTCGGATCAGATCGTGGATGGCCCAGTCTCCCTCGTTGTCCTGGCCCTGAGCCATGATCTGCACGGTCTTGCCCTCCTGGTGGAGCACGTAGAATCGCAGCTTGGAGCCGGCAGCTCGCAGGGTGTGGACTCGGCCAGCAACAGAGATCTCCTCGTCCTGCTTGGTCTCACCTCGAGCAAGACCCTGGTACTTGTCGACAAACTCGTCCACCTTAGTGGTCACGTTGAACTTGTGGGGGTAAGGGTTGGGGGTCTTGGACTGTCGCAGAGCATCAATCTGTCGAGATCGGATCTCAAAGTACTGGTTGGGGGTCAGCTCGTCCTCGTTGGGGCCCTTCTCCTTCTTCTCGGTCTGGGGCTGGGCAGCAGCCTTCTCGGCCTTCTTTCGAGCCAGATCCCGCAGCTTCTGTCGCTTCTTGAGCTCGGACTTGGACACCTGCTCGCCGGTCTCCTCGTCGAGATAGGTCTTGGCCAGAGCCTCGGTGGTTTCCTTGATATCAGACATGGTTGATGTGTGGTGGTGGAAGAACGATAAAATTCGATGAAACTTTTCACCGAGCATAATGTTGGAGATAACAGCAGGTAGGGTAAGTGGGTGACCGTATGCAGTGAGTCATACCAGAGGGAGGGTGGAAAGGGGGTGTAGGAGAGTATCTGAATAATTGATCATATCGGAAATGGGGTTTTATTTATGCAAAATGGATGGCTACATTGAATGACTCTTCTTTGAAAGGCACTTTGATGTGAGTCATGTTACTGTGTTAAGGAACGCTTTGTTTTTTTACTCCCAAGGAGGTGGGAGAGAAATATAGTTGGAGTTGTAAAGGAAGAGACATGTTTGGAAGGTGTGAAAAGGAGAGAGAAAAGCAGGGGATATATTTTCGGATGGCTCCATCCAGTGTGGAATGCAATTATATATGTTCTTCTATTCTTTTTGGTCATTCATCTATGTCATAACAATGTATTTCTACCATTCTGATCATCCCAACCTTACTTGGCTTTAGTTGAGCAAAATGTTGTTGATGATAAAGAGTCACTACAAGTACGCCGATCGAGATGAGTCAGGTACCGATAGAATACATGAGTCACAAAAAGGGTGAATCGAGATATTTCTTATTTCTTACTAAGCAGAGGTCATTATCTGATTGATTTCGTGTCTATACAGCCTGTCCTTTGTCATGCACCCTGGATAACACGCGAAATTTCAATTAAGAAACTCAATTCGCGTTCTCCACACAACGCACAGTTGGATCAGACGACTACAGAAATGAGCGAAAATACAAGCCTGGTTGACGAGCAGTTTGTTCGGGCGCTCGAAAAGGTGCTCCCCAAACTCCCCGGTGACTTTGTCTTCCACCATTACCATACGAAGAAGCGTCAGATGAAGCGATCTCTGATCTTTCAGGATGACGTTCTCGATGGATTTGACGAAGATGATGAGGTGGAAAATGAAGATGAAAAGGCAGCCGATGGTAACACTGAGTCTGGTGAGCCTGATGACGCCAAGGAGGAGGCTACTGAAGCTCAGAGTGAGCCTACTGAGTCAATTGAGACTGTGAAGACTGAGATCAAGACTACAGTGGAGGATAAAGATACCGCTGCTTCCGCTGAAGTCAAGGAGGATAAGTCAGCTTTCACAGACAAGCCTGGACCCTCGGAGTCTTCTGAAAAAGTTGAAAATTCTGACAAAACTGAGTCCCCTAAAGTCAAAGTCATCCCTCCGGAGATCCTGGAACGACGAAAGAAACACACTGTTATCACTCACATGTTTGTCCTGTCGTACGAAAAGACCATTCTGTTTGCACTCGAGATCTACGCTTTCTACGACCCTACAGGAGTCACTCTGTTTGTGTCAAAGGCAGACACTACCGGCCAGTCTCCCCAGGTTGATGGTGAATCTGTGCGAGTCTCTATGAAAGACGTCTCTCGAGCTATCATTGACGTGCTTCTGAAACAGCACGCCGGACAGCGGGTCCGAATCTGTCTTTTTGCTCGTCCTGAGAAGCAATACCTGTTCCCCTTTTCCGCAGACTACCCCAAAAAGCATTTCCTGACCGGTCCGCAACTCACAAAGTGGTGGATGAGCTGTCTCGACGGTCTTCTTGACGACTTTGAGAACCCCACAGCCACCCTTCGCATCCCAGGAGCCGAAAACCGAACTGTTCTGAGCTTTCTGCAGGGTCTGGACAGATGGACCATGGGCGACATCTTCAAGTATCAGAAACCTGAGGTGGGAGAAGTGCCTGAATCGGACGCCAAACTGGCCATTTACCAGCTTCCTCGGTTCCCCGATGACCCCAAATCGCGATTCCTGGACTTTCTGGCCGAAGAAGGCCGAACAACCACCTGTAGCATCGACATGTTCTGGGAAGAGATCCAGGGCAGACAGGAGTTCAATGCAGGCATCATGGTGGGCCTGATGGGAGTAGACGGCACTATCAAGGGCGAGAAGCAGCCCGAAATCGATCCTCCTTCTTGTCTGTCTTACAAGGAGTTCAAGAACGTGCGAGAAATCATCACCGAGTCTGACTACACAACTACAGAACTGGTGATTGATGCTAACAGGGAACTGACGGAGGATGGACCTGCCCAGAGCCGTGTGAGCTTCAAGGGCCAACTGGAACGAGCGGCTCCTGTGAAGGATCTCAAGCGTGAGGCACCAGTGGTCAACACCCTCAACATGAACCTGGTTAGAAAGAAAAAGAAGACTAACTGATAAAAAATAAATTATAATAACTAGGAGATAGCTGAGCTACTACTTGAATGTAACTCTAGTGTAGCCGTTGCTTGAAGCTGGAGCGTTGATGATCTTTCCTCCTATCCGATCGAAAATGTAATTGGCCAACTCGTCACCCTCGTTGCCTTCGCCAACGACATTCATTTCAGCAACCTTGCCAAGAAAGAGCATTCTCTGAAGCTCCAACTTCCATTTGTTCATCTCTTGATAGTCCTCCTTTCCGAGCTTTTCCTCTTCACGGCTGGAAATAGCCAATAGAAGTCTCCCTGCTTGCTTGCGGTTCTTGTCTTCCAACACCAAGTATCCTCTCTGAAAATCCACAAGGGATACTCCAGTGTATGATATAGAGGATCCTATCCCTCGGAGAGATGTTGCTCTGACAAAAGAACGGTACCGATACGTCGCAGCAATGTGTATTCCATGGGGATCAGCATCGACACAAATGTAAATAGGAACCAAACCGTCGAACAATCGCACAAAGTCTTGGGTCATGTGATCAGGGTATCCTTTTCCAGTTACCAAAAGGGTGTCTTCTGGTATGTAGGAACACAGGGTCGTGAAGACTGCCTCTTTTTCCACTACCAAAATACGTGTCACCCGCGAAGCCAGCTGGATATCACTGATATTGGTAGTGTAAGGGATCAATACTGTGGTATGAGTTGGTATCACAACTGGAGCTCTGTAATCTTCCTTGTAAGTTATTTTCAGCGCAGATTCACATGCAGAATATATCAGTCCCTTCTGAGCAGCCGTGACATTGAGAGAGTCACGGGACACTTCAAGAAGATCATTGGCAATTCTTGCAAGACAACTGTCCACAACTCCCTGGGTTTTGAACAGGTCGACAGCGTCGTAGTAGATGTCTCGTTTTGTAGTGATCCGATTGCCATCTAAACAGCTCTTGATGATTTGCAAGAGTCTCAGGTAGATTGAGAATCTGTTGACCGAGTTACCACAGAGAGTAGTAAGAGGTATGCCCTTGGAAGAGTGGGTATCAAAGATAGAGGCGGTTGACAAGTCTCTGGCAATCTGTTTCTTCAGACGGCTTATTGTTTTGTCGATGAGTATTTTGGTATCAATGCTTTCGTTCATGGTGAGTAAGATGAAGAGATCAGTAAGCTTGTGAGAATCATAAGAGAGTCATGTGGCTATCTACTTGTATCAGGTGATGAGAAAGTAGTTGAAACATAAAAAAGACAGTTTGAGCTTTTCACAAGTCTTGGGGTGGTACAAGTATCATACGTGATCTGCTCTTGCTACCCACAATCTTCACTTGGGGCTTAGTTCAGCTATACTTCAATTTGTTCAGTAATACTTGGAAATGTAGTTACTTGTAAGGATTTCTTCAGGGTGAACTGATTCATAAGAGACGCAGCTTCAAGAACTTGCACCAATAAATGATTGAAACAATATTTCAATCATTCAGTGCATCTTTCAAATCGTTTCGTTCATTTTCGCTCTCATTTCCACACAATCAACGACCCATCTGCCTCATATTCCGTCCTTACAACACCTGAATCACACCCGCATAAAGACCGGAACAGTGATCGACATGGGAGACGAAAAAAGGCAATAAAAAAGGAAACAAAACCGTCAACTCAAATCTGCAAAAGTTTAACGAAACTCAAGAAACGAGAGAATCCACAGAAGAGCCAGTGGTATTTGTATAGGCAACTTGATCAAACACAGCAATACCTGTCACCACCAACCACCAACCACCTCGTCCTCCTTCGGCTAGCATACCTCTATCCAGCAACTATATGCACGTCGGGTTCATCGGATCGAACCATTGAAAGATTTAAACTCACCCCACATTCTGCAGCTCATTAGACCATCAGACAATTGTGACAATTTCCTCCTCTTGCTACTCCACACAACATGCTCCACACTATCCGACAAGTGCGAGGCGCACGACACTTTTCCGCAAGCTCGAGGGCTCTTCTACAGCTCAAAAACGTGACGAAAACCGGTCTGGAAATCGAACTGGAGCCCGGATCACCTCCCGTGCACTACTCCAACTTTTTCCTCAGAGACGCTGCTTCGTCCACAAACGCCATTGATCCGTCCACTTCGCAGCGATACTTTTCCTCTGGCGAGCTGGCCAAGGACGTGCATCCCAAGAAAATCCACGTGGGCAAGAAGGAGGGCCAGGCCGACTCGGCAGTGTACTCCACTCAAGATACCAAGATTTGTCAGCATGATACCGATATCGACGGTCTGAAAATCGAGTGGTCCGACGGATTCCAGGAGTACTACACCGCCCACTTTCTGAAACAGTACCAGTCGCCCGAGGCTTCGCGCAAGAGACGCCATTTGGCTCAGCCTATCAATCTCTGGGAGAGAAAGGAGATCACCGAGGCTCTGGACAAAAACGAGATCCAGACCACGTGGCAGGAGTACCAGACCACCGAGGGTATGCATAAGATTGTCAAGGCGCTACACGACTACGGACTGGCGTTTGTGACCGGTTTGCCTGACCAGAACACAAAGGTGGTGGACGCTGAAGATAAGGACGTAGGAACAGTCACCGCTGAGCCTATCCTTGTTGAAGAAGTCGGAAAGAAGATTGGATACATCAAGGAAACCTTCTACGGCCGATCCTGGGATACCCGATCTGTGCCCAACCCCAAGAACGTGGCCTACACCTCTCAGTACCTCCCCTTGCACATGGATCTGCTGTACTACGAGTCTCCCCCTGGTATCCAGCTTCTCCATGTCATCAAGAACCAGGCTATTGGAGGCGAGTCCATCTTCACCGACTCCTTTGCCTCGGCCAAATACGTCTGGGAAAAGAACCCGGCTGCCTACAGAGCTCTGTGCGAGATTCCTCTCACCTTCCACTACATTAACGACGGACAGCATTACCACAACACCGTGCCCATGATTGTCGAGCACCAGCAGACCGACAAGACCAAGTGGACCAGCCCCAAGGCCATCAACTACGCTCCTCCCTTCCAGGGACCTTTTGACGCTGTTGAGCTGGTGGAGGGAGGTGAGAAATGTGAACTGTTCAGAGAAGGTCTGAGACTGTTTGAGGAGCACCTTACCAGCGCCGAGAACGAACTGCGAACCAAAATGGAGGAAAACTCGTGTGTTCTCTTCCTCAACCGACGAGTTTTGCATTCTCGAACCGAGTTTGACGCCCAGTCTGGCGTCAGATGGCTCAAGGGAACTTACCTTGACATTGATGCCTTCTACTCCAAGCTGCGAGTTCTCTCCAACGATGCCTAATTGGGTATCCAAAAAATATTCAACCTGTAAGTAATAGCCATAAACTACACCCATTTTCCTTCTCTCAAAGTATATATACACTAAATATTTTTCTATGCTAACGGGGTCCGATCTTAGATGACCTCGCCAATAATCTTGGAAGCCTCCTTGTAAGTCTTGAGCAGAGTCTCGCACTTTTCTCGCTCCTGGGCCAGGTTCTCGTCCTCGAACAGCAGCGAGTCGAACAGAGCGTCCTTGTACAGCTCGCTGACCAGACGGTTCTGCACGCTCTCCTTGCTGAAGTTGACCAGCAGATGCATCACGGCCTTGGGGACCTGGTCCTGGATGGACTCTCGCACAATGTTGAAGTACGACACAATCAGCCGTCGGATCAGCTCGCACTCCAGCTTCTCTCGGTCAGACAGCTGCTCGCCGTCCTCCAGATCCATGTCGTCGAATGCAGAAGCCATGGTGTCCATGGGGTCCTGGATGTTCTTCTTCTCAGCGCCCTTGCCTCCAGAGGAAGAGAAGCCGTTGGGGAACTGGCCCTTGACGCCGGCAGCGCCAGGAGGAGGCATGACAGGGTTTCCGTCAGCGTCCTTGCCGAAGAAGTAGTTGAGGAAGGTGTCCTTGGGCTCGCCGGAGGCGTTAGTGGCGGTGGAGGGGGTTCGGTGGTGATGGGGCTCGCCTCGCTGGTGGTTGTCCTTTCCACCCTCGGTAGAACCAGGTCGAGAAGACTGGGAGTCATCATCAGGGCCGTTCTCGATAGCCTGGGGGGTATCCTTGCCGTTGGGAGGGAGCATGTCCATGTGCTTTCGTCGCATGTCCTTCTGCCGGCTGGCGTTTTCTTTTTGCTTCTTCTCCTCCACCACGGTGGCCATGGCGTCGGCGGCGCCAATGAAGTTGGGGTGGTTGGTGTTGATGTATGCTCGCTGGATGGCAATCAGCGACTCGACGTACGAGGCGGTGGGGCCCAGACGCTCCCGCAGCAGGTCGGAGACACACTCAATGAGCTTGGCCTGCAGCTTGGGGAATCGCGACAGCTCGGGCGATCCGCAGTTGTGGCAGATCTTCATGAGCTCCTCGTACACGAGCTCGACGCATCGCTGGGAGGGGGGCTCCAGCAGCTTGATCTGGGGCTTGACCAGCAGATCGAACGCCAGCTCGGGCACGAACAGCGAGGGTCGAGGGCCAGTGGAGTTTCGAATGGCGGTTCGAATGTCGTTGATGGACAGGTTGGCGGTAGGGCTTATCGAGGACAGCGCGGTGCCAAACACATCGTTGTAAATGTAGTAGATTCGAGCTCCTCCACACAGCTCCTTGGTGGAGATGGCGGCGGTTCCCTCAATGGAGGTGACAAACTTGGAGGCAAACTTGGTCATGAGCTGCAGAATCAGAGTGCCCTTGGACTCGCCGCTGTTGAGGTACGACACGCCGTAGGAAGACAGCTCCTGCTCGGTCTGGCCCATCAGGGTGTTGAGCTTGGCCTTGATGTCGGGCAGCTTCTCCCGGATGTGGTTCATGAGCGTCTGGTTCAGCGACTTGGCCAGAAACTGGGTGCCGCACTTGTGGGCAATGTTTCTGTACACGGGGTGGCTCTGGAAGAACTCCCGCTCGGCCTCCAGCGAGTCCGCCAGCGGCTTGTTGGCGTGGATGTCCTGCTGGGACCGGTTGATCACACCAATGAAGCCCAGCTTGAGAGGGTAGACTCGGCCAGACAGAATGTCCATGGCGTTGGTGCCCTGGTCCATGAGATCCAGCTTGGTGAGAATACCAATCGTTCGCTTGCCGTGGGGGTCCACCTGTCGGGCCAGCTTGAGCGACTCCGAATTGACAATGTCCACGTTGGCGGGCGACACCGCCAGAATGATGGAGTTGGGCTTGGCAATGTACTCGCAGATGAGGTGCCGGGTCTGTCGCTCAATGTCCGTGGGCTGGTCGCCAATGGGGATCTTGGTGAGGCCGGGGAGATCCACCAGGGTCAGGTTCAGCACGTGGGGCGAGAAGATCTTGAGGTTGATGGGGATTCGGTTGATGCCCTTGTTGTTGCCGGCAATTCGCACCGTCTCGTTCTCAATCTCCTTTCGGATCTCCTCAAAGTCGTAGAACTGACGGCCGGGAATGTGCAGAAACTCTCCCCACTCCACCGAGTTGGACTTGGGGGTTCGGGTGTGCACCTCGCCCGAGGAGCCGGGTCGGCCCTTCTCCTCAGAGGGCAGGTTGACGAGCTGCAGCACGAGAGGCCGTCGGGTGACGATGCCGGTGCCTCGGGGGAGGAAGTCTCGCCCCACAATGTTCTCCAGCACAGACGACTTTCCGCACGACTGGGAGCCCACCACGACCACCTGGGGCAGGTCCAGGGTGTCGGAGCCAATGGTGTTGAACACGAGGTCCTGCAGTTTGTTGACCAGGGGGATCAGGTCTTCTAGGGATGCCGACATCTGGGTTAGTATGAGATGCAGTTTGACGATGCAGAAACGAGGGTGAGGGGTCCAGAGCAGTTGATGGCGCAGAGAGGGGGGTTGGGGGTGTTTGAGACGTGTCAAACGTGTGTAAAACCACCACTATATACTCCTCACCTCAAATCAATCTCCTCCAAAGGCATCACAACGCCACTGTGATCCCTGTCCATCGTATAGAGGGGTATTGTTGGCAGTCGTGGTACGTGCTGGAATCCCACACAATTCTTCTTTCGAATCAGTCAGTTCTTCCACCTCTTCGGCCTCAGAAGGCCTTCTCATTTGACTCACCTTGATGTGTATCGATGATTTCTCAGAGAGAAGACAAATATGCAAATGCAAATAGCAACACAGGCAAACTGCCAATTTGGCTTTGGCTTTTTTTCGTAACCACCAAACAGCGGTTTCTTGAAGCTTAACAAGATGGAGAGGAGGAGAAGGGGGCCATTTTGGACGGCCGCAGAACGGCGATTGGAGAAATAGACACGGGAAAATGAATCACGTGACTCGGTTTACTAGCTCTATCTACTCAAAATCTGCTCCAGCTCGTTCCTCAAGCCCCAAATCTGCACCTTCCCAAATCATAGGATCTGCATTGAAACAATGGCTTTCTCCCGTTGCCTGGACAACCATCGCCACCACCTTCACTGTGAGGAACACGCTGGACGTGGCTCTCAACCGGGTTTTGTGTGTTCAATGGCAGAAATATAAATAGTCGGCGTGCCCACCCCAGCCCGTCCTCGTCAATGGGCATTTGTGCACAAATTCTCCCCACATACCCCTTGCACTCTTCTTATTGGTTGATTGGCATCGCCACCGACCGGAATTATGCGGGCCTTTGGAGCGACGCGTATGAACCAGTGAAAGAGGTCTGTAAACGAGGTGTTCACGTGACCAGACGTGGCTGAGCGGAAAGAGCCCCAAATGAAGATACCACGAGTGTTTCGGAAACTGCTCACGCACCACGTTATCTGTATTTCACCCACCTACCAGAACCTCTCTCGGTCAATTACCCTACCATGAATTATCGTGCTAACCATAATGTGGGCTCTATTCTAGACCTGACGGTGGGTGCCAAAAGATGAGAGGTTGTAAACAGACAGGTGCGGCTCAAACACGGAGAATTTTCCAGTGTTTCTTGTCTCAATTAATATCCGTCTTTTCGCCTACAGAATAATATGTAAGCGTCAAGCAACTCACTCCGTACTTGTACGATCTATGCTTATCTCCAGTAGCCTATCAGATCAGAGAGAGTGGGACCAAGAGTGATGATGGCAGTCCGATCGTTAGAAGGTGGCAGAGCAAAGAACAAGCTGTTGCCGCCGCAATTGAGCCCTCCGAACTGATATTCTACTTGTATTATTGCACACCAGTCACCTGTATGTGCCCTAACCTGTCCTCTTGTCGAATCTCTAATTTTCAATTTTCACCTCTCGAGCCGTATTTCATTTCTCATCGTAAACTCCAACATGCATGACAGTTGTCGATCGGTGCAAAAGTGTTGGAGCACAAACTGGTGACTAATCACATTCCCCTGGGGCCATTGCGGCTCTGGTTTCCCGGAGCGCTCTAGTGCCTCTCGCACGCCGAGTTAGCGCATCTCGCCCTACCTTGGTCTCATGGGCTACTCCACATTAAAGCGGGGTGCACTTGCAGAGGAGGAGTAGGGAGTGGGTAGCTGGTGGAGAGAGAAGCAGGATAGCTGGAGTAACAAAAGATACACGGCTGTGATCCTCGAAACGAGGCGGTTAAAACGCGAGAAAAATCAGCCAGATAGCTCAACTCAATCCGCTTCAAAACCCACGTTTGTCCCCACGTCGGATCAAACTCCTCAGTTTAGACTCTGCGGCATGCGGCGCGATATTGTCTCCATTGGGGCCCAAAATGGACTCTGAGATAATATTAGAGGGAAGGGAGAGGTGCGATATTGTCGACGGGAGACGTCCAAGCCGATTACATAAGCCAAACAGTCACCTTATTCACGTTTTCTCGACATTTCCAAATTGTCAATTCATCCGTCTATTACCCAAACAGGAAAGTGTATGCGTTGTGCGCGTCGGCTATGAAAGATGCGTGGGGAGGCCGAGCTTATTTCTTATCTGGCGGCTATTAGTTCCCCATGACAGATTAGTCTACGTCCGTCTCTATATAAGGCCATGGTCTCCCTCAGCTCCCGTTCTTCCCAGCCATCTTCACAATGGGTTACTTTTACGTGAAAAAGACCATCAAGGCCAAACAGCAGGAGCGGGAGGACCGTATTGCCGCTCTCCCCGAGTACAACACTCCTCTTACCGCCAAGGAACGGGATATTCTCAAACAGGACGCCGAGGATGTCGTGAGCCAGGTCCAGAGCGGAAACCTCAAGGCCCCCGAGGTGCTCAAGGCCTACGGCAAAATGGCCTTCAAGGCCCAGCGACACTGCAACCCCGTCACCGAGATCATGATCAAGGACGCCGAGAAGTGGGCTGCCAACACAAACACCGAGGGCTCGCTGGCCGGTTTCCCCATCTCCCTCAAGGACACTGCCGGAGTCACCGGTTACGACTCGTGCATGGGATACACAGGCAAGTGCTTCAAGCCCTTCACCAAGGACGCCCCCATCATCCGACTGCTCAAGGACTGTGGTGCCGTCCCCTTCGTCAAGACCAACGTTCCCTACACCCTGCTGTCGTTCGAGTCCTACAACGACGTGTGGGGCCGAACCGATAACCCCCACGTGCCCGGCCACTCTGCGGGAGGCTCCACTGGTGGAGAGTCCGCTCTGCTGGCCTACGGAGGCTCTCGTCTCGGTATCGGAACCGATGTCGCTGGCTCCGTGCGACTGCCCTCCCACTTCTGCGGTATCTACACCGTCAAGTGCTCCACTGGCCGATTCCCCAAGGCCGGTAACAACACCACCATGCCTGGCCAGGAGGGTATTCCTGCCGTGTACTCGCCCATGACCCGAACCCTGGCGGACCTCAAGTTCTTCCTCAAGGCCATTGTCGACCAGAAGCCCTGGGACTACGACTACTCGTGCCACCCCATGCCCTGGACCGAGGCCAAGCTGCCCAAGAAGCTCAAGTTCGGCGTCATGTACACCGACGGCATTGTGGACCCCTCCCCCGCCTGTGCTCGAGCTCTCAAGATGACCGTTGACGCCCTGGAGGCTCAGGGTCACGAGACCGTCGAGTGGGTGCCCCCCAACTCCCTGGACTGCCTGCGAATCGCCTCCCAGCTGCTTGTTTCCGACGCCGGTGCCATCTCCACTCGAGACCAGATCTGGCCCGAGAAGAACGACGTTGGTGTCGCTCGAATGTTCTTTGCCTGCAACCTTCCTCGATGGATGAAGAAGATCTGGGCCTGGTACCTGGAGCACGTCAAGGGCGACAAGGTGTGGGCCGCTCTGGTGCGAGACTTCAACAAGAAGACCATCACCGAGCGATGGGACCTTGTCTACGAGCGAGAGGGATACAAGAACAAGTACTTTGAGCAGTGGCAGGAGTCGGGCATTGACTTCCTCATCACTGTCCCCAACGCTACCCCCGCCTTCCCTCACAACGGTCTGTACGAGTCGATTTCTTCTTGTGGCTACACCTTCATGTTCAACCTGCTTGATTACTCTGCCGGCGTTCTCCCCGTCACCAAGGTTGACCGAGAGCAGGACAAGCTCCCCGCCGTCTTCAACCTCAAGAAGCTCAACGCTGTCGCCCGAGGTGCCTACTCTCAGTACAACGCTGAGAAGATGCATGGTCTTCCTGTCGGAGTGCAGGTCATTGCTCCCCGACTCAAGGAGGAGGACTGTATTGCCGCCATGGAGGTGGTTGAGGGTGCTCTCAAGGCCAAGGGTATCAACTACCCTCTGTTGAACGAGTAACTTTTCCGCATATAAAACTAATGAGAGATGATCTATTGAATAATAGAGTATTTGTAGACGAGTAACGGCACTGATTACACCAGTACTGTACCGTACAATAGCTGTAGAACTGTATGAATAGAAGTACAGTACAGGAACAATAAAAAACTGATTGTAATCATATGGCGTCCTTTTTTCCTTTCAAGAACTATTTATAGTACCACATAAGCTCTCTAACGATTACATAATCAAGTCAATTCCATCTGAATAAATTAAATACATGTCCGCCTCCTAATTGGCGTATCTGAAGAACCGGTTTTGCTTGTCGGTGAGATCCTGACATTGGATCTTTTCAAGCTGCTCAGGCGAAGCAAAACAGCCCTCTTCGTCTCTCTTTTTGTTCTCTCTGTAGTTGACCCACATGATAACACCGTTGAGTGCAATGGCTACAAAGAAGAGCACGACCATCGTGACCTTTGCAGGCACGTAGGCGGGCGCATCTGAAGCTCTGAATGTCTGGGGACCAATGAGGTTGCCAACACAGTATCCAACGAGAATAATGGCGTTGACAGTGACCTTCTTTGTATGACCAGCAGTGTTAGAAGCGACAGAAGACAGAATGCAGATGAAACCGACGGGGTAGATGATGAGAATGTAGAGACCCGCGAGACCAGCTGACTGATTGTCAGGCATGAACGCTAGGAGACACAGTGCCATGACAGCGATGGCTTGGGCAATCATTGACATGAGAAGTCGTTTCTGGGTGATTTGGACAAGAATACCGAATATAATACAGCCCACGAGCTCAGTAGCTCCCTGAGGGCTTTGCATGAGAAGTCCCTTGACAGGTCCGAGTCCCAAAGTCTCAGAGAACAGGATGGTGTTGAAGTTGGTGATTCCTCCATTGGGGATATTGGAGGCCACGCAGTAGAAGAAGTAGAGCCATGTTCGAACGTCGGTGAAAGCTTCAATGAACTGCTCTTTCTTGAACTCCTTGTTCTCGAAACCCTGTTGGTTAGATCTGATTCGAACAAGCACCAGTTTTCGTTCTTCGGGGGTGAGAAACCAAGCCTTGGAAGGGTCATCTGGGATGTGGAGCAGAACAACAATACCAGCGATGATAGTAATGACTCCAGTGATGATGAAGACGAGTTTCCAGCCGATAATTGGCAGGTTATCATTGGTAGCAAGTCCGTAAGCCATGAGAGAGCCCACAATGATACCTATTCCGTTGGCTCCAAGCCAAATAGATGTTCTGAGGAACTGCTCCTCTCTCTTGTACCATTGAGCAGTGACAATGACGAAGGCTGGAGTGACTGCTGATTCAAGCATGCCCAGAATAGTTCTCAGAGCAATGAATCCAGGGTAGTTGGGGACAGCATGAAGACACAGAACCATACCCCAAATGATGATAAAGGTACTCAGAGTCTTGATCAGAGGAAACCGTTGCAGCAGGTAGACTGCTGGAAACTCGAATGCCAGATAACCGATGTAAAAGGCTGTACCAGTCCACGAATACATGTCTCCCTTCATGTTAAGGTCTTCCCGAAGACCCATAACGGAAGCTGTGGAGTTTGTAGACTTGTCCATGAACTGAACAGCATAGACAAACATCATGACTGGACACAGGTAGAGGTCTGTTTTTCTCAGCAGTCGTCGATCTGTCTCTGGATCAAGTTCGAAGGGAACCAGATCCTCGACTTCGGCCACACGATGTTCATCGAGTTGTTTTTCCACCGAAGTGGTAGGTGATGTGTTAGATTTGTCGTCCATGGGATAGCGTTATTAGAGAATGGTGGTCTCACTCATGATGATCTACGAGCACCACACCACGATCTATATACCATTCGTGACGGCAGTCAAATCCGCTATTTCCACGCAAAGCGTTGTCGTTGACAGGGAGGTGCATCTTGGCACGCTAGCGAGAGCACTTGGGTCCCTTGATAAGGCTAGAGACGCCGAACTCGAGACAACAGGCAGGCTTATGCGGTTCTTCTCAGTGGGGATATGCACATTCGGAGACATGTGGAGAACGAGGAGGGATCGTCAGAGGGCAATTGATGATGGCTGATGGAGGAGAACGTCACAAATATTCGCTTTTCAGAAACTTCTCACGGCTTCGTTTTCATATGTGGCTTGGTTAGTTCCCGACAAGTCTCCGACACCATTATTTCGTGATTTTTTTTTATAATCACATAATACATGATATTTTCACCCCACAAGCCAACTGCTTATCTGGATCAACGGACGCGGCTGAGCATCCCCTTGATCAACTTTGATAACCGAGGCCGTGGATCCATCCCGGTCTTTGAATAGCGCGCAGATAAATGCCGGTTTCGGCTGTCAAGGCCGCCAAGATGGAATTAACTGTCAGCTGTTATCATAGTCGGAACTGTGTTTCCCCAAGACTCGGGACCCCCACACTAACAGTGCATCGAGGTGCGGGTGAGCAAGGAATGAAGACAGGTGTCGTACGAGAGTGGCGAGAGTTGTATGAAAATGCTTTGAGAGTTGTGAGTAATGTAACACTGTGTCTCTAGAGGTCAATCATCGGTTTGTTAGGTAAGAATGAAAGAGTGGTTGACGAGAACTCCTCTGGTACTTGTAGACTGGCAAGCACAGGGTACGAACAAATATGCAGAAGATATGAGTTCTCAATCGAGGAGATCTAAGTTCAACATGAAAAAGTCATTGATATCCCCTCCAGAAGAATTTATTACAGTACTTGGTATCCGTACAATACAGACTCTAGTCGCAACACATATCGCGCCCTTTCCAATACAACACTCTTCCCTGAACAACTTCGTATAAAAACTGACCTCCTAATCTAGCAGTCAGATACGTCGTGGCCTCCTCTACCGATACTTTCGGGTTACGTTCAACGTAGGTGGCCACCATGACATCGTGCTGATATTCCCATGTAGCCAGGGACATTTTGACGTTTTCCTATAAAGCAATTGGAGAAATCAATTACTTAGAGATTAAATAACACGTACAATTGTTTGTATTTGCTCTCTACTACAGCCTCAAGTGTTTGTTGCTCGTATGACTCCATTTGACGTGTGCGATAATAAGAGGTGGAATAATAAGTACGTAAAGATAGAGAAGTAGCTGGACCAATTGATCACTTACTTAACCCTTGATGGTTCTACTCAATTCTTAAATAGCATCAACATTCCTAATAGAAACTTGTTTGAAACATGAACAGACTCATAAGGGTGGTTTGCGCATGAGCTACCAACAGATCATGTTCATATTCCCATGGAATCAAAGAAATTATACATAGAGGTGTATATAATTGATATAACACTGGCCTCATATCATCTTCAAAGCGGCAATTGCTTTATTTCTCCAATAATTGTAACGCAATTGACGTGTATGATACCAGTACAGTATGCTTACTATCCTGTCAATGTCGATATGTCGACTTGATGAAGCTGAAAAGTGAAGCACACATACTACCGGTACCAAGAGTACAACAAGAAACACCTGATTGGCTCCACTTTTGTAAAGTCTTCATTCTCTTCCATTCTGAAAACAACTTCTCTCTACCATGCTTACATAAGCAAACCTCTAAAGGTTGGCGACAAAACATGAATCCAGGCAAACTATGTACAAAAATAAAGACGTCATATATCTCCAAAAAGATAATTGCAGCACCCAGGATTCTCGTATGGTCTCCCACTACAATACTAACTGGGCTCTCTGGTGCTTGACTATGGCTGATCGGACGGGAAGCCGTATTTTCACCAGGATATGGCCGCAACTAGCAGAAATGGGTGTTGAAGCATGAAGAAAGGCTGAAAAAGTCACGTGTGCCGATTTTAAAGCAATATAACATTGATTTGCCACGTTTTAACATATCCCTGGACAATGCCAAACACGTACAAACACCCTACGTTCAACTTACTCCCCGTTATGCAATAATATACCTATATACCCTACTAGCTTCTCAAACCAAGCAGCAGCTCGACATCCTCGGTAGTTCGGGGAAAGAACTGTCGGTACTCGCTCTCCACCTTGTACTTTGCCTTGACCTTGTCTTCCAGCTTGGAGAACTCCTCGACAAACTTGCGGGTCGAGTTTCGTGCAATGTTGTCGACAATGACGGGCGAGGAAATGCGGAACAGCATGGAATGCAAATCAGTGAGTGCTGATGGCAGGAAATCGTCCAGCTGGAACGAAATCTCCGACAGATGGGCAGGCTCGAGATCTTCACCCAGTCCAACCTGCTTGACAAACTTGTGGAACAGTCTGTCAGTGAGAACCTGCTCAATCTCGTCGACAGACGACTGGAACGAGTCAACCTTGTATTCGGATGCAGAGTAGAGCTTGAGAGTGATGATAATCTGGTCCAGACAGTTGAGTAGGAAGATCTCAGCGTCAAAATCAGCTCCATCAGAGGCCACTCGTCGACAGAACTCCATGTAAGGATCGAGGGAGTTGTCGATATGCTTTCTCACAACCTGCTCGTCAAGTGAGTACTGCTGGTTGGCTTCCAGAATCTCCTTGAGATCAACAAGAGTCTGGGTGAGAAACTCCGGTGGCTGAAGATCACTGGAGAGGGTTGTGGGAAGAGACACAGAGACGTTTCGAACTCGAGATTCGCATGTCTTGGTGAAGTGGGTGTTGCAGAACGCAGTCAGTTGGGTTAGTGTGTCTACCAGCTGCGAGTTTGGCAGGTGTTTAGACAGCATGGACTTGTAAAATTCCACCAGTCCGGCAATCTTGAAGATCTGAGGCCCTCGTGTCTGCGATGCCACTGCTCTTTCCACTCGTAGTCGTAGAGGAGAACACAGACTCTGAGTGCAATTGTCTACAAGCTCCGGGTCGGCCTGTCCAATCAGAATAGATGTGTTCTCAGTCTCCAGAACAACGCAAGAGTATACCCATGCAAGAATGTCTCCAATGTATCGCTGGCAGTCGTACGCATAAAAGTCCAGAGCCTTGGTTCCGTTCTTTTGAGAGTTCTCTGTGAGAGCAGAGGTGAATGACTTGAGCAGCTGTCGTCTTCTAGTTTCGCTAAACTGACCCAGAGTCTTTGCTCGGTTGACATCGTTCAACAATGACAGCCGCTCTCGCAATTGAGGGTCCTGCTTGAAGTTATCTGCTTCTCCTAGCTGTGCATAGTTGATAAGAGAAGTTTCTGTATCTCGAATCAGCGTATTGTTTGCATTTTCCAACGCCTGGTTGGCCTTGAACATGGTGATTTGACCTGCTCGAGTGTCATCGTTAGCCAAAAGAATCTCAGAGTCTTTGTGGATCTTCTGGGCCTTGACAAACACCTGCTTGAATGTCTCAAAAGGCACTTCTTGGTTACCCTTGAGAATATCCATCTCATTCTCCGTGAGCACAAATGCGTCTGTGTATCGTTTCAACAAATCTCGCTTCTTGGAGATGTTTTCCTGCTGAGCCATAAGTTCAGAACCCTCGGATACCACATGTCGAGTGTCGTTCTTGCACGTGTTCACCAGCTGCTGCATGAGTGTGAATTTGTGGTTCAGATCCGCAATGGTATCGCCGCTGGCCTGGATCTGGGCCACCAGTGGAGCAAACTTCTTGAGCGCCTCGCCATTGGCCTTGATCACCTCTGCTTCTGTGTTGGCACGTAAAGATCGTCGGATTGACGCTGTGTTGTCGGAGATTCTGTCGTCCAGAGCCACCAGCGCGTCACGTGTTCCTCCATCCGTGTAGCTGGTCGACAACAGCCGGCTGATTTTGTTTTGAAGCACCGTTGTTTCCATCGTGTCGTTTTGGCGTGGTGATAATGACAGATCATGTCGAGGTTAATTTGGGAGGTTGGTTTTAGAGTTGGTAATATACTGGAGGACGACTGTTTAGGGGGTGATGAAGGGAGGTGGTGTCAAATCCGTTGAGAAAGCTATGAAAAACTAAGGAACTGCTTACAAAGTTATCATAGAGCTTTCAATACTATAATGGTAAGCTCTTTTTTTGCATTTTATTTCATTTTGACGACCTTTCAAACATTCAGGTTTCATGTGCAGTTGAAGTAGTATTCCAACTAATTTTCTTTTAAATGATTTTCCTCAAATAAACAGTTAGGAGCTGTGAGATTTCAGACCAGCAATTGTTAAGATCACGGAACGATTCAAAGAATACCACTGTGTAATCAAAAACGTCAAAGATGCAGGGATCGCGTATTCAGCACCCTGGCTGTCCGAACTTGTCCAAAAACGTTTCTAATCTGCAATCGAACCATTCCTCACCTCTCATGCGCTCCACATCAAATACGCTTCCGATGTTGATCTAAATGATAAGAAGTCGAAGATACCTTGAAATGTAAGACAATTGTCATGATGACCACATTGGAGTATGGATACATATATCTGAGATACTAGACACTCTATTAATCGTCAGTACAATCGTTTCAACCGCTCTGAACCGCTACATACGCCTTTGCTCTCGATGTGTCTGCACTCTTACAAAGCCGGATCTGGTTGTTCATGGTGTGAACGAGAATGTTCCCAACTCGCTCAAAAATGAAGATAGAAGAATAAAAAGTAGACTGTGCCACTCCCCTGAACAACAGCTACATAATAATACACAATAATGCGCTATACCACCTTTATATCACCCCAACCCCCGCCATCGATGCATCTCACTGTGGCTGATTTTGGCTTCTCTCGCATAAACTGGCAAATATCAGCCTCGAGAGAACACCATTGAAAGAGCGTAATAGTCCGCGAATGAATCTCAAAAACATATATATCTTCAGTCCAGCCTCGGCACATCCACCAATTCCGCCCTTGGCTCAAAAGTCACCACAGAAGTCGGATTATTCGTCTTTTTCATCTCCGACTTTCTCGGAACCGACCTTCCTGATTGGGACTTGATAAGAGCCGTGCATTGCTACAAATACGGCGATTGAGAGCGTTATAGAGAGACTAGCAGCGAGATAATCGCACATATGAAGCGGTAAATCAATTGAATACACCGTATTTGATCAACCCCCGCTTTCCCCTTAACAGTATCTCTTTCAGAGCCCCCTACAACCCCTTCACTTTCCCCATTCCTAGTCTCTACGGACTCCGAAACCTTATCCAAAAGTCTATTCCCCAGATATACTTATATCTAGTGCGATAGCCAGTCTCGAAAGCCAGACCCTAGAACACAATGGAAAAACAGCAATTGAACGAAATTGACCTGGTGGCCGAGCAGCAGCAGCACTACGAGGCCCCCAAGACCCGATCCTGGAAGAAAATCGGCTACCTGGTCGTTTCGGCCCTCACAGTCGGCGCTCTGGTGTGCAAGTCCGGAGTCTCGACCCGATGTATGAACCACATGTCCGGTAGCGCACTTTCGCACACCTCCGGCGACTCTCTTTGCCCGTCGCAGGCCAAGCTTGTCCCCGAGGGGTTCACCAACCTTGATTTCATTCTCAAGGACAAGAAGTACCATGACAAGGCTCTGAAGACCTTCCAGGGCGCTATTCAGATCCCCACCGAGAGTTATGACGATATGGGACCTGTGGGCAAGGAGCCCCGGTTCGATATCTTCAAGAACTTTTCCTCGTACCTCGAGGAAGCCTTCCCCAAGGTCCATGCTGAGCTGGAACTGGAGCATGTCAACACCTACGGCCTTGTCTACACCTGGAAGGGATCCAACAAGGATCTCAAGCCCCAATTGCTCATGGCTCACCAGGATGTTGTTCCCGTGAACAGCGACACCGAGGGCAAGTGGACCCACCCTCCCTTCTCCGGTCACTACGATGGCAAGTACATCTGGGGACGAGGTACTGTCGATACCAAGAACACCGTCATCGGTTCTCTGGCTGCAGTTGAGCTGCTGCTGAAGGAGGGCTACACTCCCGAGCGAACCCACATTCTTGGCTTTGGCTTTGACGAGGAGATTTCTGGACCCCAGGGCGCCAAGTTCATCGCTGAGCATCTGCAGAAGAAGTACGGAGACAAGTCGCTGTTTGCCATTCTCGACGAGGGTTCTGGAATCCTCGAGACCGAAAAGTACGCCATGATCGTCGCTGCTACCGGCGAGAAGGGCTACCTTGATGTTTCCATCTCTGTCAACGTTGCTGGAGGACACTCTTCTATGCCCCCCAAGCACACCGGTATTGGTCTGGCTGCTCTGATTGTCGCTGAGATCGAGAAGACTCCCTACAAGCCCCTGCTCACCCAGCAGAACCCCTTCTTCTACACTCTGCAGTGTGTTGCCGACTACGATCCCTCTCTCAGCGACGGTCTCAAGACTCTGATCCGACGATCCGGAAACGATCTTGTGGCCAACCAGAAGCTCGTCAGCATTCTCAGCGGTTCTCCCAAGTACCGAGACCTGATTCGAACCACCCAGGCTGTCGATATCATCAACGGAGGTGTCAAGTCCAACGCTCTCCCTGAGACCACCACCTTTGTTGTCAACCAGCGAATCGAGATTGAGTCCGATGTCGCTACTGCCCAGGACAAGATTGTTCAGAACGTTCTTGCTATTGCCAAGGAGCACGATCTGTCTGTTTCTGCCTTTGGCGACTTTATCATCGAGGGCAAGTCTGGCGAGGTTGTTGTTGAGCTCTTTGGTCTTCCCCTCGAGGTTGCTCCTCAGGCTCCCGTCTCTGGCCCTACCTGGGAGCTCATTGTTGGAACCGCTCTTCACGTCTTCAAGGACACTGTCTACCCCGAGGACTTTAACGTTTTTGCTGCTCCCGGTATCATGACCGGTAACACCGACACTCGACACTACTGGGCTCTTACTGACGCCATCTACCGATTCAACCCCGTTCGAGAGTCCGCCGCCTTCGGTATCCACACCGTCGACGAGCACCTGGAGTTCCAGAGCCATCTGGAGACCATTGCTTACTACTACGAGTTTGTCAAGAACGGCGAGCACTTTAGCAAGAAGCAGGAGTGATTTACTGGTAGACACTTCATCTAGAATTAACGAATCAAATAAGAGCTCATAGATAGAAGACGCTATTGTAAAAATAGCCAACGGCCTCGTAGAGATTAGCATCATTTATCATAAGTAGTGTCGCCTGATCATGTCTACCACCACGTGGTTATCTACCCCACCGTTCTTGTTTACTGTCTATCTTAGTTGGCATGATAAGGTGAAGATAAGAGAAGATAAGAGATTGGGTTTCGGTTGTGGAAGGGATCAGTGGAGTAGTTATCCGCTAGTTGAAGGACCCACACACCTTTATTCACCCGGATAATAGTGGATAGGCTTTGTACTGAGCCGTTGAAGTGAGTGCGCGAAAGAAACAAGTTCCTCAGAGTCTCCATCTATCTGTACTGACGTCCTTCCATATATGTGACGCGTTGGGCAGCTGCTCGATAACCCCTTGATGCCCCGATAAGCCGACTATCTAACTGTTCGAGGACGAACTCTGTGGCTTAGTTAGTTCGTTTAGGAACGCTGATAAGCATGGCTGCTTCGGAGTGATGGGCCTTGGAATGAGGAGAGACTCTGGCCTGATTGGCGTTAAGATCGTCGGTCAGGAGATGGGAGATATGGTCTTATAGCGACGTGACTGGGTGAGGTGACTAGTGATCTATCGTCAGCTGTGCCTGTATGTCTCTTGAGTGAAGTTCGTGTATCTTTTTTGCGAAGACTTTGACGTCATTCGTCACCGATATTGTTTCCACACTGTGGCTTTGTGCCGTGAGCTCTCCAGGCTTGTACTGGATTTGAGTCATGTGGTCTTGTGCTAACGGCTACCGGTCAGGCTTCACAAGGGCCCCACTGATAAGCTGTTGTCTGCTGAGAGTGGCTTTTTGCTTCGGTTTCACCTGGTCTTGAACTCGAGGCAGCCTGATTCAGTCCCGGTATCCGTTTCCGTCCAAAGCCTTGTCTGTGCTCGGGCTGCCGAAAACAGAACCCATCGTTGTCTCACAGATAAGCCCAAAGCTACTGATGCTCGGTGTGATGACCTGTGCTGCTGGGGGTCGGACCGAGTTCTCTGAACCACGTCCATCTGGCATGTCTCAGTCAACTTGCTCACCATATCTCAGATCTACATGCCACACTTGGGATTGAGATTTTGGTGCCTGAAGGTGGTTGAAGACTGCAAAAGTGACGGTAAACTGGAAATGTCACCATTTCTACGGTAACAGTGGCTTGATCACTCTGCTAATAATGTTCTGTCCACAGCGAATACACATTGTTTCACTTTGGTTCCCCACAACGGAACCGGAAGCTGTAAATGGCTATACAGCGCAAGTAGGTGAATTTATACAGCGGGAAGAGATGGATAGGGTCTGACATGACAATCTGACATACTTGTAATGTACTTTTGCTTTCCTATACCTATAATTATATGACTCTCTCATCTTATACCTCCTCGAAGCTAAGCAAGTGTTCGTAAGGACACAACTGAACATCATGGATATAGCCAAGAGTATCCGTACCACACAGCCCACCCGAGGAAAAGACTCTTGGCACCTCCAAGTCCAAACTTGCTCTAATCTCAAAGCCTATACCTATAACACATGGATAAGGCGACTTGTACATGTAGGACGCACTTTGTTGCACTGCCCTGGACAAAGAACTAAAAAGCCGGTCTCCACAAGACACAAAAAGCAAGGAATATGACACCATGTGCACTTGTCTTCAGCGGTAGACAGATTCGCCACCTGATAGACTTCCGAGACTCAGAGTTCAATATTTTTGAGACAAGGCGGCGGAAGGTTTATCGCCATGTGTGGTTATAGTAAATGGAGTATAATGACGTTGAAACGTAGGCACAGCTTCCAGGGATTACTTTTTCTGCAAACAACTCGCTCAATTGACGTCTCAGTATATCGCTCTTTTGTCCAGACTCTTTGAGAGGTTTTAGCAATCCCATGTGAGACAACGAGAGCACGTTTCTCAGCCTTTCTTCGTCGTTTAGTTCATAATACGTGGTTGGTGATAGCTTGATGACTGTACACTTTTGGTACTTGGTAGTTTTGGTACCGGCCGTCTAAGCTTGAACAAGCCTCTTGAGGTGTAACTCGTGTAACCCACTAGCATCGATCCACTCACTAAACGAGCAGACAACGGGTACTGTACGGGTACTTCGTACTGTAGCATTGTAACACTGTGAAGGGGTCAATTGGTCGAATATGATAATGAGTAAGCAAGAGCTGTACTTGTGCTTGTACCTCAATGACAAGAACAGCTTTCAATTTCTCTCTCGTATGATTTACAGCTATAGACGTATAAATGACCTTGATGGATCGACAGTCTGACCCTTGATGACATGAGGTTCAGAAATAATTGAAATAGAGCTAAGGGATCACTGTGGACAAGGTCTTTTCTTAAACCAAAGTATGATAACACTTACAGGTCTTTGGCTTTGGATACGACCCGAGCCAGATGGACTGTAGATGTTGTTCAACGCCAAGAAGACGTAGTTTCGAAGGGCGGCAAAATCCCAGCAGATGACCCCGAATGGCACTATCGCTAGCAGAAGTCCTTCACGTGATCGATCTCGCAGACGACTACCCCTCTCAGTCCCAAGACTCACTAAGTTTAGTACATTTTGCACTCTAGAGCAGGCTAAGAAATGGGTCTAATCTAGTGTGGCGCTAGTCACGGCCTAGAGAAACCAGATACATGTGTTGGATGCGGTTCTGGCGCCTGGTCGAGGAAAATATCAGTCGAAAGTCGCATTTCGGAAAAAACTGGCCATATCTTTTGATAGAGACTCGATGAGAAAAAAAGGAGTATCTTAAACGAACGAGCTCATCGAGAGGAACGCAATGATACCACAGACAGGAACTTTCGGTGACGGCTGTGGGGTAATAAACAGGTTATTTCGACTGTAGTATCGACGGACATACCCGGCTATCCCACGTCACACACCCATCATATTACGCAAGGGTGACATATTGTTTCCAAGACGTTGCTGTGAGGTGAGGAACCATCGAGCACGAAGATGACTCAATACAAGAGATCGACGCTACAAAGGAGGTGCTCAGACAAAGACAGACCTGTTCAGACGGTCATTATTATATACGTACTGTACCGTGTTAGTCCATCAAGAGTGGGCAGTCATGAATGTACCAAAGGCCAGCATCATGGGGTCTGTATCCCCACTTGCCTTCCCCCACACTTATCTCGTATCGTATCTCATGCCATGTCACTATCCAAACCAATAGAAACACAGACAATCCGTGGATTTACCTCGGAAAAGGCGATATATTCGGAGTCTATTGATCGGCAGAAATACGAGTTTCACCAAATGCTCAGACACATGAAAAAGCACACCAACATGAAACCCAATATGGACCGCTCGACAAGAACGTCACAAAAACCAGGTTCCAAGGGTCCATTTTCAAGCGGGAACAAAACTCCCCGAGCGTCCTAACATCACCCCATATCACTATCATCCACGGCTCAAACTCAGTTGCCCCGGTCACTTGCATTAGCGCCGTTTACAGCGGGCATATGCGGTCCTCGATGTATGAAAAGGCTGTTTGGTTCGAGATGGGGAAGAGTGCCTCGTAGCTGTGCCTTGCGCGCGAGGTTTGGGCGAACGGCTACAAGCCGCAGGAGCTGATCCCGGCTGACAGGCGTGTTTGTGTCACACATTTTTCCGAAATTCCGCCAAATACAGACCCTCTCAGGCTCCTATCAGTGCTGCGTCGTGTGCTGCCAAAACACAACTCTATCGAGTTTGGCACGGGTTTTTCCAAAAAAGCGGATAGACAATGTTGGAGTCTAATTCTGTTTGTAGGAAGGGGTTTTCCGACGCTCGAAAGTCACGTGGCCAGATATTGTGGAATATATTGCCGCTGATGAGGTTCACATTTGATCTATCATAGACTCCTCGTCAAGAATACTTGAGAACGGACAGTCCTGTTAAGCTTTAATATCATCTCCCAACTAAAGTCCAAGTAAATACGCTGACATAATCTCCGACCAAGTCGGCCAATACCGACCCGATAGAACAAAGAGAGATATTGGCCGACTCGTCGCGACTGTCTCTTCATTCTGACACCCGTCAAAACTCTCCAGACCCACGCTTGCGCTCCTCCTACTTTGCGTCCACCATGCATCTCTGTGCACGGCATTGTGTGTGGCATCTCTCAAGCACGGCAATGTGGGGTTTGCGATTTCGCTGCGGACACGGCCAAAAAAAATTGAGAGCGAGATGGAGGGCGGTAAAATCGCAGTTGGAGGAACAAGGAGGAGAAGAAATTGGGCCAAGTGCCGTGTAGGGCCTCGAGACTGCGTATACGCGTACAAAGCCGAAATAAGACTATATTATTTACAGTATTTCACACCAGATAAACATACCCGTGGCTTGGTTGTCTTTTGGCACTTTTTTTCTGTGGCACTGTGTTTGTAGAGATAACGCTTGCACAACAAGGTTGGCGACCTTGGTGATGATGGCAGACGAAATAGTGATGGGGCCAGAAAAAGAGGACGTCGACTGGATTGAGCGTGTTTTTGTGAGTCGAACCATGTGACAGCTGTGTCTCTGGCACAAATATCCGCCTAGTTGGAGCTATCGCTAAAACGGCCAATTAAGTACATACTGGAGGCCCAATGGTGAAGAATTAGTGTGGGAGAATAGGGCGATAGTCGTTTTTAAAAGCGTGGAATATTGCGATAAGTGGGGTTGGTTTCTGGGGGAGAGTGTGGGTAGCCTAGCGTGCGATTATTGGACACATTTCCTCGCTGGAAGAAAAAATACTCCACATTTGCCCTGCTCATGTGGCTTATCAAGGATGGTCATTGCGTTACCCGACTACGAGGCACACAAGGTTCAAAGGTTGTGTGTTGATAACGGGACAAAGAGTTGAAGCTGGGACTAGGTTGGTCGGTGTTCCAGTCATGTGCAAGCAGTAGTAATGGGGCGGGGATGGTGTATTTTCGTTGGTGAGACTGGACGATGGCGACGAAGCTCTAGAGAAGCTTTCCGAGCAGTTCTTGCTGTGCACAACTGTGGTTCTGCCTCTTCAACACCTCTCCTCCACCTATCTCAACCTTACAAGTGTGGCTCTGGCAACCATATGTTTCGACAGCTTTAGACTTCACTTGGACTTCCCACTGTTTACTTTTGTGTTAATTTCTGGGTTTGCGCAGCTAGCACCCTTTATCGAGGAGTTGAGGGTTGGAGGACAAGGAGCAGGCTGTCGTGTGAGGAGATAGCTGTTTGGGGCAGCAAATGGGGACGTTGAAACGGGATTCTCGGGGAGAAAAGAAGACAGATATACTCGCCTTGAGCAGGGCTACAATTTGAGCCTCTCAAAACCGCAATCGAGCCACCTTTCCCTGCCATCTGGCCCACCCATCTACCCCTCTTATCTCCTCGACACAAGGTTTCGAATTAAAGTGGCCAAAAGTCAACTTTTTGGCTTCTTAGTTCAGGTGCATGCGGCCGAGAGTCTTCTGTGGCCCCTGATGTATGACGCCTTATCAGTGCGCAGAAGGCCTCGAGATAGTATATATGAGCGCGACCATGTCCCAGTAGCGAGGCTTTGCAATTAGCGCTATTCGATAGGTGTGAAAATCGCACGCTCCCACGGACACACAAGCTTCCACTCACACAAACAGGCAATAAATCCACATCCCGAGCGCCCTCAGACCGTTTTGTTTTGTTTGCCACAGCTCAATATTTCAGTACGCAGCAGATTTTATTAATCCGTCGCCTGCCAACTGACCAACCAACGCGATCCAAACTGTTATCTTCCCCACATTCAAGGACGCACTTCCAGGCACATCGACCGACATAGTGAGCACCTCATTGTACGCCACGCCAAAGCTTATTTTTCCACACGGTGAGTCACGAGACGAGAGAGGGGAGGAGGGCATGACCAGCGAGAATATTTCTGGCAAAGAGGAGAAGCGAAATATCGACCCAGAACCTGTCTCAGCTGAGACTTTTTGCGAGCCGTACTAACCCAGACTTCCGGGGAACAGATTGTCGACAAGATGTGAGTATGAAGAAGGGAAGAAGGAGGAATAGGAGTGAGGAGCGTGAGGGGGTGAAGGAAGAGGAGCAGGTAGAAAGGTCAGAAGAGGAAAGAGTAAGGACAAGAACAGATCAAAGACTGTTTATGGACATTGATCCGCACTTGCTTTTGTGTCAATTCGACTCCCCTCCCCCATATCCATGCAGCTTTGTGAGCAGTCAGCAACATCCGAAATGAACGTCAGCAGTAGTCAGCTGTAGTCAGCGATGATCACTCAGATACCAAGACAAAAGATACCTCATTCGACACTCGTTCGACCAGTCATGGATCCACTATGCCAACAGGAGAAGAATAATTCGACTCTCATCAGATTGCAATTCAACAAGTCAAATCAACCCCACAACCGTACGACAAACCACTTGGGCGACAAGTCTCATAATAAACAGCCAACCTGCACCCTAGACACTTCCTCTGTTGCCCCATCGTTTGCCATGACCGTACTAACCCAGATGACAACTCAAGAACCCGGCTTTCTGGCCACCTCGTCTGTGTCGCCAGCCAACCGCGAATTCCCGGTCTACGCCGTCAACTGGCCCATCTACACCATCCCCTCCTGTCTGATCATCCCCAACGACCAGAAGGAGCTGGTGCCTAGCCCCGAGTCCATCTCCAAAAAGCGATATGCCACCTCGGTCGACGAGAGAAACTACCTCACCGTCTACGAGTACCAGATCAACAACCAGTGGATCATCTGGGACTACCACACGGGCTATGTGCATCTGACGGGCCTCTGGAAGGCCATTGGCAACTCCAAGGCCGACATTGTCAAGCTCATTGACAACTCGCCGGACCTGGAGGCTGTCATCCGACGAGTGCGAGGAGGATACCTCAAGATCCAGGGAACATGGGTGCCCTACGACATTGCTCGTGCGCTGGCCAGCAGAACCTGCTACTTCATTCGGTTCGCGCTCATTCCCTTGTTTGGCCAGGACTTCCCAGGCACCTGTCTCAAGCCCCATGAGCCTGGGTTTGGATACCTCCAGATGCATTTCAACTCGACAAAGAAGAGAAGAAAGAGCAACGCCAAGGCCCAGCAACAAGGACTGGCGGGAACCTCCCCCACACAACACAACCACTCGACGTCTCCGTCGCTAAGTCCCCACAGCCATATGATCCACTCGCAAAGTGTGCCCCATATGGCCCAGCACCACATGACTATGCAACAGCATGTCGCTCATTCACAACAGCAGCAGCAACAGCAGCATCAGCATCATCTGAGTCATCAGCAGCAACATATGGTCCACCCCCATCACGTGAGCCACCCCCATCACATCCAGCCCATGCACTCGCCGCGCTACTACCCCATCCAGCCGGCCCAGCAGCATCAGCATCAGCATCAGGCTCAGCAATCGCGGCTCTCGCAGTCAGCACCGGCGCACGTGACTTACGCAGGCAGTCACAGTCACGTGACGCCGGTGCCCATCTCTCCCGCCCCGGCTCCTTCGGCCAACAATCCTTCCTACTACCACGTGACTCCCCCGTCGCCCCATTCACAGGCGGTGCTGCTGCCACGCATCTCCTCCATGCCTAGCCCACCTCAGCTGCCTCACGTGTCTCGAAAGTACTCCAACTCCAAGACACGTCCCATTCTCATTCGGCCCAACTCGGACGACGCGTCTGTGAAGACGGAGAATGATGAGGATCTACTGAGCCAGCAGCACACGCCGCCATACACCACGTATGTGAGTCGACGGCCGTCGCTTGGAGGCATCGCGAAACCTGCCAGTCAGGTGCGGCCTCGACGCAAGTCGCGTCTTTCGTACGACGAGTCGCAGACCAGTCTGTTGAGCGCTGCGCTGAGAAGTTCCAGCTCAGTGTCCGGGTCTGCTGTCACGTGCTCGTCGTCGGAATCAGAGCAGGACGACGACGAGTACTACCGCAACTTTTTTGCTCGACGGCAGTCCATTTCCGAGTACAATCCTGCCAATCCCCCCAAACAGGAGAGTCCCGAGGAGATCATGGAGGTTCTGCAGGCCATCCGGTCGTTGCAGCAGTTGAGCACTGGCGGTGGGAAGCCTGGAGAAAAGAAGGTCATGGACATCAACTCAGTGTTGAGTTAGGGTAATTATTTTGGGTAATCTCGGCAACCGAAACGGATTTTTCGGTGGGTAACGGCGTAATTTATTTTGTCTAATGTATTAATTGAAGTATTGGTATAACAGTGGAGTATTGTAGCAACAACATATTAGTGGGGATCATCTGGGGAGAAAAACTTCTACTGTACTACAAGTAGACACTTTTTTTCAACCTATAACCAACGTCTGGGGTAATCATCTGTTTCAGGCGGTTATCGGTGGGATTGTCATGCAGGTACGGCGTATGTGTACGATCCTGCATTGAAATACGAGCAGCATCAAGGAGTTGAATATATCATTGTAGGTGTTTAGATAACTGAGGTAACTTCTTTGATCTTCGAAATTTTAGATCAATCAAGTATGTACTTTTTGCTACTTACTGTAGCTACGCTGAAATTAGCTTGTCTGTTTAGTTCACAAGTAGCTACTGTAAGTCACATCAGAGATCACCAAACAAGACCAAGAACAGAATGCAGTATAGGTTGAACCAAACAGAGAACAACAAGAAAGTGGTCAATGGAGCCCTCTCTAACTGTTTATCCAGGTTCTCGCGAAATATTGACCTTCCTGGCAATCTTTGACGGCCGTCCACTGCCCTGGCAAAAAAGCAAGACTTCGTGGCCAAGTTGGTGAAGGCGTACGACTGTTAGAATCAGCAGATTCCGTCATCGTAAGATCGAGAGTTCGACCCTCTCCGAGGTCGTTTTTTGGCTCCCCTGAGAGCTGTATCTTTTGCTGGATCATTCAATGTATCTTGAGGGGTGCTGACTAATGGTGGGCTACCAGGAGTTGTTGTGTGTGATTAAGTAAGGTAGAGATCGATTGGGGGTGTTCACAGATACAGTCAAAGCTCTCAGAACTACTGCAAGAGCCTGACGGTATAGCTGTATCTGTTTCTGACATGTATCTGTTATCATGTTCAGTAATGCATTGATGAGTAAGCACCCCACAAGATCATCGTGTTTAACTGGTTACAAAGGAGACACAACAGAAAGAGCATAAGAAACACATGTGACGATACATTTAAATTCCTACTATCAATGCTACTGTTCGATGTAAGCTGTTCCTTCTGGTATACAGCTCTCCCTGAGCTTACGACTAGCCCATCGCCTATCGCGAATATCGCACGGCACCGTAACATAATCCATGTGGAATATAAACGCTACAGCACGTGTCTGATTAAGAAGCAGACTTGGGATTCTGATCATCTCATCTGCAGGTCACATTACAGTGAATCCCGCGAAGTAAATACCGCAGAGATGCCGTTTGAAAGGCTGAGGCTAACTGAAACCAGTCCCCGGAGGGGAGAGAGTATAGACGTGAGACGAGGGGTCTAAAAGGAGATGTTAAGTTACTTAGATGGCCAGCAATGATGATACTTGTGGGAAGATCCCTTTGGTCAACTACCCATAGTATTTACCTTACCAGTTGGTAACACCACCATCTATCCGTTCCTGATCATCACCAGTCTTAATCGTATTTGCATTTGGCCAGGTGACCTTTGGGACCTCTCCAGCACGCAGCAAATGTATCTGGAAGTAAAGACACTGTTGATTAAAATGCAAGCCGGCGTCATTAGTGTTCCTCGGAAAACAGACTCTCTGCACCCTCTCTTCTCATTGCTATATACACTCCACGCTACAGTCAGGAACAAGGTTGATGAGATACCAACGTCGGTGCATGTGAACCTCAGTGGCAAAGATCACCTTATCATTGGAATACGGAACAAGTGTCCTATATGATGGTGATATCTCTCACAACTGCAAACTGGTGGAAAAAATCGAAATATATTATCATGTTCAAATGTTCATAGCACAACACCTCCTTTGAGAACCCCTTGACACGAGACTTTACGACATCTTTTAGCTTACTTCCGGGATATCCAAAAACCTACAGAAAATTGGGCGTTAAAGCTGTAATATTGGGGACAAAGTGATAAAAACTTTCTCAATCTGACGAAATAGATAGTGAAAATCCTTCAATAGATAAATGGGTGCAAAATCTAGCTCATGAGATCCACTACACCTCTTGTGCAAAATCCCGAGAATGAAATAAGCTCCAGATTTGACGCATGAGCGATGTTATCGGCTGTACCAGAAGGAGCACGATAACTTGTTTCTGAAGAACGATACTGACAGCAGCTCTTTTCTGCTGAATTATCTAGACCCTTAGGATCCTATTGATATACGTCATAGTCTCAGGGCGTTACAATAGACACAAATAACCCCACTTTGGTCGCAACTCTATTTATACACTTCCTGCCATCTTTCAGAAACCCATATATACAGCCCCTTGGGAGCTGAAGAGATCAGATGTTAAGTGGAAAAGTGAGTACTATTCTTGATGAGAGATTTGGTCTTTCATCCAGCGCACTTGGGTTTGTGCAGATAGCAATGGACGCCCTAGGACAGGTGCTTCTTACAGATGGCTGTTGCAAGCACTGCCCTACACATCTTAGCCAGCCCCCTTGGTTGCGGTTTTCTAGACCACAACTTCACCAACACTTCATTTGCTTCACCAACTCTTGACTAATATAGTGACCCTCGAATCTTCTCTTCACCTTCTCACACCAGACCAGCTATCATCTCTAGCCCATCTGCAGATCTCGGTTCCTGAGCTTTGCAAGACTGCCAACTATGCTGAGATCTACGGGCACCATCTCCTTCCAGACCAAAAGTGCCCTGGAAGATACTCTGCAAAGGCGCGAGATGTGATCTTGCTGAAGGTGCTGGAATCTGAAAACTACGACGCCATGAAGGCTGGAGACAAACTACTAACAGTTCTGAGATGGAGAAAGGACTACAAACCCATGGACGAGGATCGAGACTTGCCAGTTTTGGACGGTCATGTGACCACAGTTGCCACCACTCAACTGCCCCAGACAACCATCTGGCATCGATCTTCTCCTACTACGCACATTCCCAACTCAGTCTACATCAGATGGAAGGTCGGATTGATTGAACAGGCAATCTCCACTCTTGACTTCTCCAGTCCAGAGAACACCTCCAAGCTCACATGTGTGGAAGACTTTAACCATGCCATGTACGACGAGGTCCTTTGGAAGCAGCTCAGCACTTTGAGGGAGTTCTACCCTGGTATCTATGACAAGACGTACTTTGTCAACGTGCCCCTTAGCATGAGAATTGGACTGCGCTTCTTCAACAAGTCCAACCCCGTCTACAACCGTCGCAACTCTGTGATTCTTGGAAAGGGAAAAGAGCTGAAGAAACATCTTGGCAACTGGGTACCTCGGGAGTATGGAGGAGAAGGACCCGGACTTGAGATCCAGGGCAGAAACGTTCAGGGCCACTCAGCTTACGAACACCATGCTCTTCGCCATGTTCTTACTCCCCCCACCTCGCCTACCCAGTACCGTAACGAGAAGGGAGATGCTTATAGAGACAGCTATGGACCCCCAGACGATGACGATGTTCCTCCCTACTATCATTGATGAGGGAATCATGTGATACCAGAGAGCAGTTGAAGGGTGAGCAGGTTATCACCCGTGACTTGAATGTGATAAGTTATAAATATTTGGAAATTGCGACAGTAGCTGTAGATCGTTAACCTGGTTTAATACTGTAATGCCCGAGAATGGTTATTTTTTTACAATTAAATTAAATGCATTTAAGGGAACCCTGACTAACCCTGAAACATATTAGCTGGTCGTAAATACCAAACCTTATTCCGTTTGTGTACATGAAACCTTAAATGTGCACCCAGCATGCAGGATAGATTCTCTACACGTTCTACAGTATCTTTCGTCTTCAGATACATCACAACTTCATCCAAGCGATAGCATCTGAGACACTCTCTCGCCCAGCGATTTTAGACAGTGCCATAGAGCTGATATATCACTTTTCCGATACGAGGCTGAAGCTATCGACACCTCATCACAACACTGAAGTTGTTATCGCGTGAGTTGCACCACTCTTTGATCTGTGAGTATTCATGAGGAAAAGCAGGTTATCGGACGATTGTGGCCATGGATATACTGGTTGAGATCAACTGGGAGCTATTATTTTGGTTTGTTTGCGCCACCTGAGCAGATTTGCCCTCTACTTGTGCATCTGACACAAATAGAAAAGTTTTACTAACTCAGTAGTTCGAAAGCTGAATCTCTCAGTCTCACACTCACTGTCACACCGAAGAATGCTCTACAACCCAGCACTGACAACTCTTTTCTTCAAACGATATGAATCAGAAAGGGCAATTCAGTGATACCGAACCAGGAGGTACGAATACCTGGAATAGGGACAGAGATGAAAGACACGATTTGAAGAAGGAACGACACTTCGAAGAAGACTCCGAAGAAAATGGATACGGAGCAGACAGTGAAGATACCGACGGAGAGGAAGACAGAGAGGAGGAGGATCTGGAGGACTCAGTCGTGGAAATCGCTGCATTGAGCAGAAATGGGAACGCGCGAAACTCGCTGCTACAAAAGGCAACAGCCAACACTTCCACTCCCATTGCATCTACGAAATGCACAGCTTCCTTGCACTCTGCAAACCCAACGGAGGGCTACGAGGTGATCTGCATCGACGATACCTTTGATTCAGATTCGAATGCATACCGTTACTCCTCACCAAGACCTGTGAAGGACAAATCTGAAGCTGGCCCCAATGAAAATGGACAGCATTTTGGTGAGGATGGGTCGCAAGGATCTGATGATGATGCTCACTCTGTGATCTCGCTTAGTTCAGGTGACGATTCTGTCATTATTCTTAGCTCCGGCGATGAAGAGGACGAAGAAGAGGGGGATGACGGTGAAGAGGGAGACTCCGACGCCAACTCAGTTATTTCTCTCAGCTCCACGGAGTCGAACTCTATCATCTTTGTCGGCGAACAAAAGTTGAAACGGCCTCGCAAGGAATTCAAAGAGAAGAAACAAGCGAAGAGACCGAAGAGATCGAGACAGGAGGAGCTGTTATACGAGTTGCGGGAATTGGAAGGGAGAGGGCCGAAGCAGACCAGAGCAGCAGCGCCTGAGCCCAAAAGACCTAGATACGACCCGACTAAGAGCATCAGCTTCTTGCAGCCTTATATTGCGCCTGGGGAGAGCGACAGCATGTACTTTGCAGTCAAGAACTCTCGACATCCCGGTGTATTTAGCGACTATCATGTCGCTCTCAACCACTGCGACCGGCCCGAAGACGTCCATTGCTTCCACACTTTGCGAGAAGCTGCCGAGTTCTTGGAACGCCGACCCAAGTTTTTCAAGACTACTCAACGCCAATATCTGAACGACAACCACAACTTGGTCAATGAAGTGTACAGTGACGGATCCAGCAAACTTAATGAAGATGGAACCCAGTTGGGTGGTTTTGGGGTCTGGTTTGGCCATTACCATCCTGACAACATAGCCGGTCCATTAGAGGGAAGTGTCCAGGATGCATTACAGGGAGAGCTTCAAGGACTGCTTCAGGCATACTCGGTGATTTACAATAGGTTTGATAACCAATTGTACACGATTTATTGCGACTGTTACGAGCTAGTCCGCAAATTGAACGAGGGCAGGCCCCTTCCACGGAAGTATAATGTCACTACTAGGAGCATCCAGTTATATATGGGATTGCTTACCGATCGGGTGAAGCTGGAGCATGTCATCGGGCATTCTGGTCATCCTGGAAACGAGAGAGCTGATATCTTGGCCAAGATTGGAAGAACCCACAGAAATGGACGCATAAAATGCCTTAATGGCGTCATGGAAGATCGTTATAGACGGACCATTGGAGAAGATGAGTCATATCCATTCGTCGGCGAAAAGCTGGACCATCTGTTAGGTCAGGGACCTGTTCCACGAGTTGCGCTTCGAAGAACCCCGAATAAAGCACGCCCAGAAAGCGTGTTATGAACTTGCATTACTTATTTATTCGCATTCAATGTATATTATTTTAATTATTGATCACTTACTGTAGACATTCATAAATCATTAGTATTACTACACTATATACAAAAGGAATGACGCAGTTAGTATTGTCACACCCACTGATCGTCCCAGTTAAAGCTTCCGAACCAGTTATGAGGTGGTTCCTTCTCCTCTTCTCCACCTGTACCGCCCATTGCTGCTCCAAACAGAACACCTTCCACTCCGTTGGGATTCATGAGCTTCTGGAGATCCTGAGGAGGTGAGCTGACGGTCTGTTGATGAGTCAAGACAGCTCTGTTGAAACGGCCATGGTTGACTGCCTGACTACCGTGATCGATACCAACAGCTCGGAATATCTGTTGGGTTCGTTGGAGACGAAGGTAGACGGCATGGTTGAGGGTCTTGAGTCCCCATAAAATTTCATCCGCCATGATGAACTTTCCAGAGAGTTGTAGGTCTGTTACGAGAGCGACAATGTTACCCAGGTTGTCTGCTAGGTTGGTCCAGTCGATACCGACGTTGGCGAAACAAATCAACACGCATCCTGTGTTGAAAAGAGTACTTAAAGTCAACCACAGCGGACTAATCAGACACTTTTCTCTCTTCATCACCAGACTGAGTTTGAGCAGACCGTGTGCTGACGACAAAAGTCCGTTTGTCGAGCCGATACCATCGTATCTGATACTTCCACCTGACGAGAACTGCAGCAGTGTCTCCACGTTGAAAATGTAGGTCACTGAGTAGTACTGTTGACGCAGGAAAGCGTACGTGGACGCATGGACGCCAGGAAGACGGTTGAGATCGTCATCGAATCCAAGACCAATGGACTTCATTTCTTCGTTCCAAGAGTGGAGGGCGTTTAGCATGATCTTCTTCTTTTCAGGCTCGAAGATCTGACGTTCGAATCGGAATCCCTTGCTTGGCGCGTACAGAGAAATGACATACGCCAGTTTTAGTAGGCCATAGCTTGTGATACTAAGCCAGCCGTCGTTTACGTAACTCGTCGGTCGCTCGAAGGTGATTGCGTCGTCTCTGAAACTGAATGGTCTTCCTGTTTCAAGAGACAGGATTCTGTCCCATGTGTAAGCACACCAGAATACACGCTCTTGCTTTTGTCTGTCGAAAGGGTCCAGATCCTCCTCATCTTGTTGCAGATCTTCAAACAGATACATGCCCATGCACATTCTCGTAGCCTGACCCAGTGCACTCCATGCTGAGCTTTGCCGATGACACATCCGGAGATAGAATGTGATGAGAAGCCATCCTTGGATCAAATCAAGCGATTGCCACTCGAACGATAATGCTTGGATGGTCTTGTAACCGTCGTCGAATAGGGTCTCCTCCAGGTTAGGTTCGAAGATTTCATTGGTCGTCACCTCCAGGTATCTCATTGCTGTAGCACAAGCAATATGGCAAAGAGCGTTGAACAGTCGGATTTCAGGCTTGTCGCTTCCTCCAGTAGGAGGGTCAGCTACACGAACTCCGGCGGCATCTCGTGAAGAAGTAGGTTGTTCCTGGTCAACTTCTCTCGATTCACGTGTTTGGTAGAACTTTTCGAGCTGGGTTCTAAACACTCCTTCGCAGAGGGGTGAGAAAATCGGGTTCAGGAACTTGAAGTAGACGTCAATCAAGTGCCAAAGACGAACCTCGGTAATTAGAGGGTCTGAAGACGCCAGAGTTCGTGATTTGAGGTAATGAATACCACTCATGTTCCACCCATACGCCTGGTACCGAGGCACAGCGATTTTCTTTGCTCCTTCTTTCCCTAGTCCGTCTTGAATACATTTTGCCATAAGCGGTGCAATGTAATAGGTGAAGTTTTTGGTGTACTTTGTTTTGCGAATTGGCGGGATGATTGTCGATGGAACATTCATATAAGGATTAGGGCCACCAAGACTCGAGGGCAAACCAGCAGTACTTCCATGATGGCTGCCAGGATGACTACCTTGAGCACTATTATGTCTAGGGTGGTGTTGAGGAAGTCCATTGGCTCCATTTGTAGGCATTCCTCCTTGTCCTTGGAGACCTGCGTTCACATTGGCTCCAATGTTGCCATTTATTTGGCTTGGTTGGGTAACATGAGACTGGCCAGAAGTCACCTCTTCGTCCACATGATTGCTTTCATGTGTCGCTCTAATTCCTTCAGAGCAGGGAGGTCCAGGAGGCATGGGAATCAAATGGGTTGTGTCACGAGTAGCAATATCGTCTTCATCTCGATGGTAACACTCTTGGAAGGTCATATGTTCACGTTCAGCCCCCAGGTAAACACACTGAGCTCCTGCTCTGATACACGTTTCACAGGGAAACTTTCCATCGCACTTGACCTTTCTGTGCTTGCATCGCTTACATGCTCTAGCCACTTTTTCTCTCTTCCGCTTCTTTTCTGGAGGACTATTCGGGCTCATGGTGTGGAAAAGACACTAGGAAACCGGATTTTGAAGGGTATGTTTCTTGGCTGAGTTAGCAAAGTGCGAGACCAATGGTTGATAAAGACCAAGCAAAAACGTGAATGATCTGTGTCTGGTAATTGATTTATGGGGTCGTTGGAATGAAGTCGATAAGTTGTTCTCTGTCAGAATCACTTTGCCAGTCATAATTAGGTGGTTGACATGCTAGTGATAAACTATGAGCATGTCAACATAAACATGACTCACAACAGATCCAACAACAAGACATGATAAGATCAAAGCAGTTGGAGTCATTGTCTGTTATACAAACAGCCTGAATGCACATCGAGGGATCAGGGCGAACACATATGACAAGCTAGATTTTATCAAGTCATGTGAACGTCCCTTATCTATGCATTTCCATGTATGACCGTCATAGGATCACTGTCACATTCACAGTCATTCGAATCGATTATGTCGCGATAAATCAATCAAACACGCTCCGTTGATAACAGAAATCAAGTCCTTTTCACGTAATCAGCAATACTCACACTAGTGCCGTGCGTAAGGCTCTCTGGATTGATGCGAATCAAACGCCCGTATTTCGGACAAGAACTTCCGGGTGGGGAAGAGAACTGGGGTGGGGGGTTGTCGCACTGCTGCCGGGGAAACGCTGGTGTCTCTGTTGGGCTAGAATGGGCGTGAATCTGGAGTATTAGGGCCTGACGATAAATGGCTGTTATGAAAAAAAAGGAGCATGTAGGGTCTTTTGCATTTTGCAGCCGCATTAAAGTCACGTGTATGCGAGATTGTCGCTTAGAGTTCGGCTACCGATGTAGGTTTCCGATAGAAATTCTGAAACCGTGTTTTCGTCCAGGGAAAAACAGAGAGACAGCCGACTGACATGGGGAATGCATGTGTTGCTTCTTGTGGGCCGGATGGATCACGTGGTGTTTGAAAGTCGACTTTGAGTGGAGTTTTAGTCTCGCAAATCACCAATTTTGGATCAAAGGAGGGCATTCAGAAAGTCGGTTTTCTTGCAACTTCACGAGTTGTTGTTTTGGAGCTAAGAGAACTAGATAGAAATATAGTGCTGTCTTTTGCGAACAGAACTATGTGCTTCGATCCATACCCGGGTGAATATACACTGTGTTTACTGCTGTTAGAATTCTGCATTGACTGTTCATGGAAGGTTGAATCAATGGTATGAGGTGTGAAAAAGACGTGCAAAATGAACCGAGGGATTCATAGATTTCTTTGAAGACGTTCCCGGCAACTCACGTCTTGATCTCCTCGTTATAATGGACATTAGCTGACTAAACCCACTCTTCACTTCTCGTAGAGTTTCAACAACTCCGAGTTCCGAGGCTTTTGAGACTGTGGGGATTTTTACGAGCCTCTATACACTTTGGAGGCAACCATAGGAAAATATTTATTGTTTGGATTCATCATGAGAGTGTGTAATCTGGAAATGGGTTAGTGAAGTGCTGGTTTTGTCGTTGTCAGTATAGCCCTGATTATCTTGCTTTAGGCCAACATACAGGATAATAGTTCAATTATTACACGAAATCTGTTCAGTGCATGCATCCATTTATCAGATGGATGTCTGAATCGAGTCAGAGGGAGTTAATTAGTTACGGCAAGTAACGACCACAGATCCTTCTTCACGTAGATCTGATAAAGAAGGAATCCGGATGATCGGAAGCCGAAGAGCTTCTTTTCAGCTCTGAAAAGCTCTTCTCTAAGATTTCGTTCTATTTCTGTATTAATCAATCTCCTGTTGCATGAGACCCATGAGGCAACTGACACCGAGTTGCTAGAAAGCAATATTACAACTCAAGGTAAAATATGGATAGAGATAAGACAATACAACAAATCAGAATATCAGGGGGCTCTTCTCTGAAACCAACTACTCGTACTTCTCTATTTACTACCATTTTACACCTCCGAAATATAGCCGACTGAAATTTCTCGTTTGAGTTTCATATTTCTCCATATTAAAATTACTAATTTACGTGATCTGATTTCTTCTGTGGCTTGCATGTGCATGGATGTTTGGAGGCAATGAAGATCTGAAGAGTTTTCCTGGCTCTGGGCCGAGGCCTGTCGTGTGACCTTGAAAGTGAACGAAAAGTCCCGCGGTGTCTTTCTTGCAACATCTTGAGATTTGACAGTTCCTTGAGTTGGTGCAGTAGTGCAAGTGCTATTTCCCAATCAGGCAACTCTAACCGTATACACAAAGAGGTGTGATTTTTTTTTATAATCACATAATACATTAAACTTTATAGAATATGAGAAAACTACCAAGTGTCTCACTGTAAGGTAAGACGTGTTCAATGCTATGT
>BCKG01000002.1:1824324-1859710 GCA_001600535.1 Yarrowia sp. JCM 30696 | reverse complement strand
GTGTAATGGCCCGGATGTTGTCTGTGTGGGTCTTGAGGTGTTCGACCTTAGTCATATCCAGTGGGTCCTTTCGGAGGTCACGTTCCATCTTCCAGATAGCGTAGACCAGGTAGGGTGTCCGGTCGCGGCCGAGGTGGATAGGGTGTCTGTCAGGCGAGTGAGGGTCCGAGTAAAAGTAGTACATGATGTCGGTGGGGAGGGAGACTCCAAGCAGTGTGAGAATGTGTCTGGTGGTTGGACAATGAACAAAAAGGTGTGTTGTCATGGTCGCGCTGGGAGCATCCGTGCCGTGTTCAATACTCGCCAGGCTTGCCTGGCAAGCACCACATCCCTCGGCTTTATATTTAAATGTGCTTTTGGCCTGTGGGTCGTCTAAGTAAGAGCCTCGAATGAAGGCGAGCTTCCCCCCGATGAACCTGTGGAATATCTCCGCTACCTTGGGGTTCTTGAGGTAGAGGCCGTTTAGGCGTGCCAAGGTAGAGAGATAAGGTTATCCGTGGATGGGTTAAGTAGTTTTGTTGAGATTAGTTGAGACCCAAAGACTCCTGAAAATGTCCGCCAAGGAAGGTATTGAGGCACTACAAAGTAATAATCCGCTACTAGCAGTGGACTGTAATGTGTACCAAACAAGTGCGTCTACCCATTTACCTCATATTATACCCTTAACCCCACTTTCCCCCACATCTCACATAATTGGCTAGTTGTTGACCCCACCACCAACGTTTCCAGTAAAAACACCGGTCACGTGATTCTCCGCGGAATACAAAGCGTATAAAGACTCATCTTAGTTCGTTTTCACCCTCTTCTGTAAATTCACGGTGTCATTATATGACTCTTTGCCGTGGTATGTAATACTCTCCCAACAGTACTTATCAGCATGGTGCTCGATAGCCATAAATGGGGGTGTAGGCATGGTAAAGAGATAAAAATTACACCATATTGTAGCCTTGGCCGAGGACTCAATTATCTTCTATACATTCTCCTCACTATACCCACTCCCTCAGGTACATATCTCACATTCAGTCTCGATAACCCCAATAAGCTCCGCCCCATCCCCTATCCCGAAGCTTATCCTTTATCGGCGATAACAAGCGCCTGAGGCGTCGTGTGTCATTATCAGAGAGCAGAAAACCACACTGCAGAACGACACAACCACGGCGGTAGTTTTGTTGGAACGAGAAAAAAGAGCAAGACCGGGGCATTATATACTCGTCCCAGGGACCCCCCACGCAAATAAGAAACCAAGAACCCCCACTAGTGGCTTGATAGTGACTCACCCCTCAACTCTAAAGCAGGTCTCGTGATCCGTTCTTATCGTGCATAGCAAGACCCAACAAAGGGCCCTTTCATCCCAACCCCCATTTATAGCCAACGTCACATCTCAGCTTCTCTCTCTCTTCATTGCTCATTCCTATTTCGATTTCCAGCCGAGAACAGCACGACAGCTCTTCTGTAACAAGTACATTTAACAGCGTCACAGATCCAACACAGACACTTCGTAACCACTAACACACACATACACAACATGTCGTCACAGTCACCACGCTCCACTCTGCTGTCAACAACCATGCTCACCAACGACGAATACTCATACTATGACATGGGCAAGTCGCCAGACGGAATCTGCCACGTGACCATGGCGCTGAAGAAGTCGCAGGGGTTTGTGTGGAACCAGGACATTTTTGTGTCACGGTACCACCAGGCCCGATGTGGAGAGTTCCAGCAGTTTGACGAATGTACTCAGGCAGACGTCCAGGAAATCAGATTAGACGAGGATGACGAGGTCTTCCACATGGACAAGTAGGTAATAAACTAACAAAAGCATTTGCTGCGGTTGTAGTGGTGATGTTGTAGTGGGGAAGGACAGCGGTTATGACGTTTATATATGGCCCTGGCCCCACTGTAGCTATGAAAGAGCTTTGAGCACTTATGAGGCTCTTGAGGTAACATATCAATACGATACTTAACATTATTTTTACGAGTACAGTATATTCTAGACATGGTCATCAATGTTGCAGTTCTATTACACCAGATAACGCGATATGTTCATGTCTCGACTATGAGGCCACTTTGACATAGCCGTTAGTTAAAACTTGAACGATTCATGAATGAGGACATTAGCTGGAATGTTTCTAGAACTTCCTGTCCTTCTCTCTTGTCTTCAACAACTTATACATGGTCTACTCCTCCGGTTCTACAATTTGTTTGTATTCCTGATACTATACATTCATATGCTATCAACATCCTCTATCATGCTGCCCTCTGTTCCTCCTCACACAACTTCACTAACTTGTAGACTCTGGTCATACAGCAGTCTCTCCAACTTGGCTAGACTCTGTTGAAACACCTCGATCTTCTTCACCAGGTTAGGATCACCCGTAAGTACAAAGACAGAGTACTCAAACTCCCGCAGCAATGCCACAATGGGCAGTCCGTGTGCTTTATTGAGTGTTCCGTATCTCATGAGTTCTCCCGTCAGATCAAACAGGCCTGAAATGTAGTCCCGAGGATGAACATACACATCAATGCCGTGCTCCTCGATGATCGAATGCAGCTCTTCCAGGGTCATAATCTGGCCTTTCTCGAGCCAGAACTGGAATGACATAGCCTCAATCATCTCTTCCGAGGCTCCAGACACTTGTCTAGAGTACTTCCAGTAAGCGTTCGTACTGTTACCCACTAAAGTGTTGATCTCGGCGAATTTCGCAGCAATCAATTTGTACTGCGATGTGAGAGTTGTTTGAACGTCCGAGGCGATGGTCAACGGTTCCTGGCCATTTTTCTTGACTCTGTGAAGCGCAAAAATGATTTTCTTGCTTGCTGCCGTCACATCTCGGGAAATGTTGATGACTTGAGATCGTTCATCTTGAGAGATATCCAGACGTGTCTTGAACTGCAGAAAGAAATTCTTGGCCGTTTCTTCGGTACCGGACTCGATTTTGGCGACTTTCACGGCCTCTTCAGGCTCCGATTCTGTGTTTCGTTTGAGCGACATGTTGGAAAAGAAATATTAAGCTTACCGAGAGATGCATAAACAATGTAGGAGGCCATGAAATACTTTTTGAACTACAAGTGACAAAAGATCACCTATTTAGTTGAAACTATACTTGATATCTACTAAACTCGTTTTCTAACAATACAATAAATACTTTTAATTATGTGCAATCTGACGGTCAATCTCGCCGATTTCCGTCTGAAGAGAAACCTCCTCCACTGTCTTGACCAACTCCTTGGTGCACTTTGTGAGATCGAAAGAAAGTCCTGCCAATCGCTGCTTGAACTGCTTGGGAGGGTACTCGGCACCGGGCTTGACAAACTTGTCGTCCTTGAAGATCATCTTCATTCGGTCAGTGCAAGCACGCAGGTCCTGGCAGATCCAGGTACCGTTCTCCTTGAGCAGATGGTTGCGAGTCTGAGCCATGGACTGAGAAGTGGCATCAACCATGCACAGAACAACCTTGCAGATGGCTCGAGAGTGAGCGGAAATGGCAATCATGTTGGAGTTGCCCTTGATGGCGGTCAAAAGGTTCTGGATGGCCTCAATGACCTCCACACACTGCTCCTCCAGGTAGTACTGCAGATCCTCAACGGTGTTGTCGGGATCCTCACCGTCGAACTTGACGGCCTTGGGCAGATAGATACCGAGATCGGCAGCAATGACCTGCTCGTCCTCAGACTCAGAGTCGTCCTCCTCCTCATCGTCCTCCTCCTCACTGTCCTCCTCCTCGCTGCTCTCAAGCTCGCTACCGTCCTCACCACTCTCAATCTCCGCAGAGTGGCCCTCAAACTGGTGCTGAGCCACCTTGACGGGAGGAGAGACATGCTCGTCGTCAACCTCGCTAATCTCGCTGGTGAGAGACTCTCGGGGCTGAGGGGCGTCCTGCACTGAAGTGACCGAATGGGTCAGAGGAGTGCTGTCGTGATCGTAGTGGTGCTCGTGGTCGTAGTTGTCCTCGCCACCAAGAAGAGTGTCATAGTCCTCCTGAGTCTTGGAGTCAAGCTCTCGAGACTTGAACATGGCTCCGTCATCACTCATCTGGGTGAGCTCAGTGTTGTCATCCTGAGTTTCAGACATGGTGGACACGTGGGAAATGTCAGGAGACTGGCTCACAACCTCCCGAAGAGCACTGGGAAGCTCAAAGGTGGCCTGAGGATCAAACGACTCCTGGGGATGGAAGGGACCAGGAGAAGAGACAGAGGTGTTGGGAGAGTCCATGGCAGGAGACGCAATGGCAGGAGACGCAAACGACTTGCCCAGAGCAGAAGCAACACCGGTACCAGCCATGGAAGCCCCAACCATAGCAGTAGCAGCCATAGCGGCGGTGCTGAGCTCGGTGGGGTGAGCGCCATGGTGAGCATCGACACCTCGAGTCTGAGAGTGAGGCTCAACGGCCTCAAAGTGAGTATCGTCCTCGAGATCGCCGTCGTCGTACTCATCCTCCTCGTCGTCACCCTCGTGGCCAATGACATCACGAGCATGCGACTCTTCCTCAGCCTTCAGCTGAGCAGCTCGAGCCTCCTCTTGGGCCTTCTTCTCGGCAGCCTTGAGCTCCTGAGCAGACACGTAGTCGTATCGCTGGATCTCGTGAAGAGGACCATCATGAGCCTCAAGCTCCTCGGGACCCTCCTCACCGTGAGGATGAGAATCAAAGTAGTCCTTGTTGGAACCAGCGTAGACATTCTGGCCAAAGGTGTAATCAGAGTGGTCAACCTCCTCAGCACCGTGCTCAGTGTCGTCCTCGTGACCAACCTCACCATTCTCTCGAGCCTGGTTCATCTCTCGAGCCTTCTCAAGAAGACGGTCCTGGTCAAGAGCTCGAGGCTCGGCGTCAGCCTTATGAGACTTGATGTCGAGACCCTGAGTGGGCTCAGCGTCAACCTGGTGAGACTTGAGGTTGAGACCCTGAGTGGTCTCAGTCACATTGTTCAGGTCGAGAACTCGAGTCTGCTGGGGATGCTGCAACTCGGCGTCCAGGTCCCGGGGCTCGAATCGAAGACCAGACTCGGCATCAAGGTCTCGAGGCTGAAAATCGAGGTCGTCAGCATCAAGATCTCGAGGCTTGAACTCGGCATCGAGATCTCGGGGCTCAAAGTCGGCAGCTTCAATCTCGTCCTTGGAGCCGTCCTTAGATCCGTCCTTCTTTTTCTGGCCGAAAGAAAGAGCAGCCACACCACCAGTAACAGCACCGACAACAGCGCCAAAGGCACCGCCAAAGCCGTTAGTAGCGGGAGAAGAAGAAGATTCAGAGTTCTTGGGCTCGTTCTGAGACTCGTTCATGCTTCGAGACTCGGAGAAAGACAGAGGCTCGGTGGACTTGGCAGACAAGGGCTGGGTAGCATGAGACAAAGGAGCAGTCTTGGACTCCTCGGAGACCTCTCGAGATCGCATCTTGGGAACGTTCAACTCGGCAACCTGAGAAGAAGGAGAGATGGGGTTTCGAGTGGACTTGGGAGAGTGCGCGGAGTCATGGTGAGACGCGTCATGGGACTCGTTGTGGGACTCAAGCTTGTCGCCAGAGTTACCGTGGGGCTTCTCGTAGTCAGAATGTTCCATGCTCTGCTCGCTAGGCTCCCTGCTCATGGCCTCTCCATCACCTCGCTTCTTGTTCTTGTCTCTCAGGGAAGAAGGAGCAGACACAAGCCGCAGAGTTCGAAGACGGCTGTTGCCCTTGGAGGGAGTCTTGATGGGCGACTCGATAGGGGTTCCCTCGTTGGAAGAGAAGGAACCAGATCGAGTAGTGCCAGCAGTGGTCTGGATGTGGGGAGGAGTAAGTCCCGAACCAGACTGAGAAGAAGGAGAAATGGGGTAAGAGTCAAAGCTGACACCTCCAGCAGCAGCTCCAGAGAGACCAGCTCGAAGTGGAGTATGGTTGGAGTTTGAAGAAGCTGAATGAGGGTAGCCGGAGACTGAGGACACCGAGGCGTTTCGAGTGGAGTGATCACCGGTGCTGAGAGTGCCAGTGGTGCCTCCGAGAGCCAGACCCAGTCCTTCTCGCGTAAGAGCTCGCTTCTCGCCGTTTTCAGACCGAATCTTGGCAACCTTGACGAGCTCAATGACAGCACAGGCAAGGTTGGCCACGGAAGCGTCCAAAAGGTAGATGGGAAGCAGACCAGAGGAGGTGGCGTGGTTCTTGGTGCAGGTGATGAGCTGGTTGGCGGTCTTGGAGACGATGGAAGACAGGTTGGAGAGCAGAGGAGTTCGGTAGTCTCGAGCTCCACCATCAGTAGACACGTCGTTGGAGTCATCGGTGACCTTTCGAGTAGCAACAATGACTCTGTGAAGATGCTGAAGCAGCTCAGAGTGGTCGCTTCCGATGTCTCGGGACTTGAGCAGATACTCATCCGTAGCCAGTTGGAACTTGGTCAGAGACACGTCCTCAACCAGACCGTGAACCTCGTCAACAAAGGGGTTGGTGGACTCGATAGCAGGCTGGACAATGCCATTGGTGCCGTACACCGACGATCGCAGAGAGCGAACGGTGGCCTTGGTCTTGGAGTACCGGGCCTTCCACTGCTCAATCTCGGCCTTGAGCTCGTTGACCTCCTTGAGAGCACGCTCGTGGTCGTGAGACTTGGCAGCCAGAGACTTCATCTCGGCCAGGAAAACAGCAGCCTGCTTCTTGACCTCCGAGGTCTTTTCACGCTGCTCTCGAAGCTGGTTCTGAAGATGCAGAATGGCCTCGTTGTCCATGTCCTCAACAGCAGGCATGCTCTTGTCGATAGAGGTATCAGGAGAGATGGAGGGAAGTCGATCGTAGTCGATAGTTCGATCCAGACCTCGTTCATGAGGAGTAGAAGAGGCAGCGGCAGCTCCAACAGCAGCGCCAACACCGGCTCCAACTCCTCCAGCCAAAAGACCACTGTGCGAGTTCTTGTGGGCCTCCTCGGCCTCCTTCTTGGCCTCCTCAACCTGCTTTCGAGCATCCTTCTTGACGAAATCAAGCTCGTTCTTATGCTCAATGTCAATCTGCTGAAGCTCGCCCTGCAGCTTGTCAAGCTCAACCTCCTTGAGCTCCAACTCGGCCTCCAGAGAAGAGACTCGAGTGGCCAGAGAAGTGTGAGAGTCGTCGAGACTAGACTGCTTGTCGACCAGGGTCTCGTGACGACCTCGCAGCTCCTGCAGATCCACGTCCCGGGTGCCAATGATCTCATGTAGCTGTGTTTTTTCCTCCTCCAAAGCCTCCATCTGAGCATTGTTGGTCTCCACAAGACGCGCCTTCTCGGCCTCCAGCGACTTGATGAACTCGTGCAACTGCTCGTTTTCCTCCATCAGACTCTTGGTCATGTTCTCTGCGTCTGCCAGCTTGTTTTGGAGCTGCTCGGTTTCAGCAGAGGAGCCAGAGTCGTTAGCCACACCTCTAGTAGCGGACTTGTTCTCGAAACCAGGCTGCTCAAAGTCACTGGGAGTAGGAGCGTGAGTGTATCCCACCTGAGTGTGGCCTGTAGATCCACCCAGCAGCTCGTCATCGTCCAGATCAGGCGAGTCAATCACCTTGGAAGTGTCCACATCTTCAGGATGGATGGTTTCGGGGTGGAACGAGTGGCTATCGTTGTGTTTCTGACCGCCGTCAATCTCGTACTTGGGCACGTTGTTGCCGATATGGTGGCTGTGTTCGCTGGAGGTCTGGCTGACGTTTCTAGCATGCAAGGGTTGGGTGGGGTTGATGAACTCGGGGTTCTGAGCCTGTTGGCCGTAGGCAGCCGGAGTGGCGGTATGATCGTCATCAACCCCAGAGTGGAGTCCTTCTTGCTCGTCCTCAGTCTCCTCTTCCGAGTCGGTCTCTTCCACCAGAGTACTCTTATTAGGGATGAGAGTCTTGGACTGCAGAGTGCCGCTTTCGGGGAAAGATCGCTGGCTCTGTTGGCTGGGGGTACGCTCGTGACCCTCAACATGGTCTCGTTCAGAGGACACATGTGTGTCATCGACGTGAATGGCAGGCACCGCGTCCACAGCCACTCCGTAATTATTAGTGTCATAGGTTAGTGGCTGGTTGGTGACCTCGAACGACGTGTCTGCGTCAATGTCTGTGGGCACAGCCATGTGTCCGTTAGCATGGCCGTTCTCGTAGCCTCGGTCACTGTGCATGGGAACGTCCACGGCATGGCCCATGGTGTGATCGTGAAGCAGATGGTCTTCGGGTTGACCAATTTGGTGGGCAGGAATGCCGATTTCCTCGTGACGACGCTCAATCTCGTACTGAATGTCGCTGGCCAGGTCTCGGAATCGAGAGGCAGGCAGAGTGGAGAGCTTCTGCCGAGCCTGGTTTCGTTTGGGGTGGAAATTTGCTCGGGGAGCGAGAAAATCGTGGGCCTCGTAGCTCAGGCCCTGGCGTCGCTGCAGCTCGTCGTACACGTCGGTCGAGAGCTCTGCAAATTGCAGACGGGACAGCTTGAGCAGCTTTTCGCGGGCCTTGTGGACCCGTGCGGACGACGACGCGCTTCGTTTGATGTCCGACTCCTGTTTTTCCGTCTGCAGAAACTGTTTGAGTGACCCATGGTGGGTTACCAGGTCATCCACTGTGTTAGATGGTGTTTGATGTGGTGAGGTGAGATTTGGTACTCGTGAGGTGAGGTGAGATGAGACGTGAACCTCACGATTCAATGACCGAGAAATGCAGAGGAAAGCGAACGAAAGACGGTCGGGTTCCTTCGGTGGTATCTTTGGAATGGCTGGAACGCCTTCATGTCGCTTCTCATCTCGTTTCTCATCTCGTCTGCTCACGTTTCAACTCTTCGTTCTCGAACGCGATACTCACTTGTTCTGTATACTGTCTGGTCGCTGAAAGAGCTGGAGCGAGGGTGTATAGCAGCTGGCGGTGGTGCGTGTGTGGCCTGGAAAGGTGTCTGGTGGGCGTGTGGTGCAAAGGTGAGTCGGGGTCGTTATTCGCAGTAGTCAAGTTTTGTATACAAGGTGTGTGACAAGCCACCATACTAATTGCAAACCCTGGAATAGCGTTTTTTTTACCCTTTGATGTGCGTCGGCGGGACGTGACGTGCCTACGGTTAATGTTTGGAGAACCAACAAGAGCAGACTTTAAACGAGCCTGGGCCAAGCGGGAGAAAGAGACGGTGAAGAATGAGTTTGAGTGGATCACCCCCAAACGCTAAAGCGGCTGCGGTACCCTGGCGTGGGCGTGTGCGGCCGTCTGTGTGCGCTGCGCCATAATATCTGGGCGCTGTGGATATTACCCACCTTTGGGCCTACCTTTATCCCCTGGCTCGATGGCTGGTTCCTCCAACATGCACTAAAATCCGCCCCCTTGGGACCATACAATATAAACATTTGGTTTGCCTTAGTTTGACGAGACGCGCATTTCGAACCTTGCTGACACAACGGCGGACAAGGAACCACTGAGACGTGTGCTGGAGACGTAGACGACGTAGGGGCTCCTACGTGCCCACAAGTGGGCGTCTTACGCCGAGCTGTGCGCCAATGTGGCCTGTTTTGTCTTATTCCAGGTACCACTACTATAGGTACTTGTACAGTGGAGCACATTCAAGTCTATTTTCAAACGTCTCGGTTGAAGGGCATCGTCATAGCTCAGTGCGACGATCATAGGAGTAGTCAGAATGATGGCCCAAAGCGAGCATTCTCGAGCTGGCCGCAAGAGCAACGGCCAAAGATTAGCCTGCCAGAGGCGAAACTAAAACGCTTGGCTTATCGGAGAGCGGAGTGCGAATGTGGAGCCACTGGTGCGGTACGATTGAAAGTATGAACGGTACGGAGTACTCGTACAGGTAGACAATTACAGGGCTGAGGAACGATAAAAGTGCTTGTGAGACCACAATCTACATATTCGTATTGTGCCAGACCCCTGTTGACGGCCAGGAACCAGTGCCTTAGTCTGTACGGGACCTGGCGTGGCCGTCCATTGTTTGCACGGATTTGGACAATGGCGTGTAGATCGAGAGAGAGGAGCAAGAGGTGCAAGTATGTAAGGAAATACGAGAGGTGGAAGGATATACTGATATACAGGTAGAGGAGTGTGGATGTAACAGTCAGATTCCGTACGAATACAGCACTTTGGACTTGTAGATAGAACATACGTCATTTCTAGACCATCCATCCTGTCGCCATCGAATTATTATTGTTTACTCCACTGTCATATTCTCGTCCTGCATACTCAGACCTGCACCCAATGCAGCTGACAGCGGTTAACACTATTTGCTGAATGGAAGAAGAAAGCGAAGAGAGAGAAAGACATTAGAGACACACTTGGGTTGCTTCTGAGAGGCGAATATATTCGAGAGCGTGTCGGAGACGCGTTCGCAGGGCTCTCTTCCTCGTATGCCCTCTTTCGAATCCCCGTGGGATCGCACCGGAAGATCGGGCTGATCCGCCACAGCCGCTTCCATGATAGACAATGGGGACCCTTAAGATCGGCCATTCTCCAGAAGATCAGTTATATGGAATGTAAAAGAGAATGTGCAAGGACGGGGGCGAAGGAGAAAACGAGAGTGGTGCAAGGCAGCCGTTTCCACGTGACCCGGAGGGCTTTTCGTCAATTACCCAGCCCGATCGCGCTAATTAGCGTGGTTCTAACGCAGGGGGCTTTTTTGCATCGTGTCTGTATACTGCTGTGGAAAAAAAACAGTTGTGGCAGACCCTTACCACCACATGGCATTAATTGGAGCTAGCGTGACGCGTTTAATGGCCTGAAACGGGCAATATAGTGCCCACATTGGTTTCATCGTTGCAGGTGCGATTTTTTTGCTACCGGGTACCGTTTAATAGCTGACTAAGGCTCTCTTTATAGGTACAAGTATCCGTACATACTTGTAGGCATGGTTCTCTATTTTTAGGTCAACAATTTCTCTGCCTCACCGTTAATAAAATATTTATAATCCAAGACAGACAGAGACAACCCACACTAATGCTCATCATGTGGGAAAGTTAGTCTAGACCGATATTTCGAGCCTAAGATTACGTAATATTGAGATATTATGTGTTTCATCGACGGTGTCCAGGTGTCAGCTGAACGTCATTTCTTCAAGTCGTCAGAAAAAAACCACTTGTACCGTTTAGCACTCCTTCGCATCTATCGAACCCCCGTCTTATTATACTCCAGCAGCCAAAGTTACACGTGCAGAAGATAACGATACGACACCTCGACGTCTGCACATCATCATACTGCTTCGACCATGATTGAAATCGCCGCCACGGCCCCCGAGCCCATTCTCACCGTCGTCGTGCCCGGCAACCCCGGCATTGATCTCTTTTACCGCACATTTCTCGCGCTGTTGGCCCAAAAAAGCCCGCGGTTCGATCTTGTTTGCGACTCGTTGCGAGGATTCGAAGAAGAAGAGGCCCTGGCCGAGGCGTCGGAATCAGACACGGGATTTGGCCTCGACGACCAGATCAACCACTTTGTGGCCGTCGTTCGAAGCAAGTTCGACCCCAAAAGACACACCGGTCTCATCATCATGGGTCATTCTGTAGGCTCGTGGATTGTCCAGCGAGTGGCCTGCCAGGTGTCCACAGAAGACCCCAAAATCCCCATCCAGCTCGTAGGTCTGCTGGCGCCCACCGTCAAGGACATTGCCAAGTCTCCCCGAGGAACGTACTTCACCGCCATGGACAAACGAATCGGCTACTATGCCCCCAGCATTGTGTTCACAGCCGTGCGAGTCGCCAACTGGATTCCTGGATTTGTGCCGTTTGTCGCATCGCGAGTGTCGTCAAGAGGCGCCATGCTGCCCCACACTGCTGCCGGCCAGGAGGAGGACCCTTCAGCGGGAAATATGGGCACCTACGACGCCGTCACCCGGTACGCTACTAACCCCCGAATGGTGCGTCAAACGGTTGAGCTGGCCAAGGAGGAAATGCGACGCATCGCTTCGGATCCCGAACCTGCTGCCATCAGTGGGTTCTGGAAGACTCTCCCCATCTTTGGCTTCTTTGCCAAGGACGACCACTGGGTGGCTGAGGAGACGCGAAAGGAGCTGTTTGAGGATTTCGGCGACCTGCCCAACGTCCATTTCGTGGTCAAGGAGGCTGCTCACGCCTGGTGCATCAGAGAAAACGAAAAGGTGGTCGACGCTCTGTTCGCGGACCTTGAGGAGAGAAAGGTCGTTTAACGATTCAATTAATGGAGTGATGTACACTCCGTACTAATAATATACAGGTATATAGAGATAGATTGATATAGATAAGAGTTGAACGGTAAGCTTGCACTTGTATCTGGACAGCACTATAAATGCTATACCTATGGCCTTGTATGATCATACATTCCATACCAGCTGGCTTGAAATGTACAATTGTTGAAGTATAGCTGGATTCACAAGAGGCACGAAAAGAGAACCGAATCACACTTTCAGAGCAAACGAACACTTTAGCCGAAACGAAGATACGCGTCTGGAGTGAAACAATTTGATCTGAGAATGAGAAAGTGTGTAAGCGAGATATGTGGGTTTAAATACTACCATTGTGATCCTCTCGGAATGGACAATCCACTGGTGGGTGTCTTTCTCTCATATAATCATTACCAATCCCTTCAGACACCCCTTCCTGCTATTCACATGGAAACGCTTTAGGTTGACGGTTTGCCTGAGCCAATTGAAGAGTGAGAAATCTAAAGACACTTCACATATACAACAGTCTACGAGAGTAGAGACGGCCGAGGCTGGAAATTGTTCTCAGCAGTCAGTCACGTGCATTTCGCGTCATCTACACGTTTTTCCCACGTTTTTTAACCCCACTATCGCCACAGCCCACGATTCTGCCGTACTCTGACGTAATATCGCTCGCCTGCCGAGTCCTCGGAGACGTGCTAAACTAGGTTATCGGAAGCGTAGGGTGGGGGGTTGTTGGGGGTCAAAAAGTGGGTGGAAGGGTGGAGGAAACAAAAAATAGGGATATGAGAGTGATCGCTGGAACTCCCTGATTTTGGATCAATTTTCAGAATCATTCAATGACCAAAGTTGACCGAGCTAGAGGGGCTGGTGGGAGGTGTAATTTGAGCTACTTCCGTGCTCGAAATAGGACATGGCTTTTGGTGTTTAGTCTCACACATAGGGGCTTAAATGAGGTCGTAGAAAGGTGGAAAAATCGGGGAAAAAAGTAGAAGAGATGAAGTGGGTCTTTTGGGCATTTTTTTCAGCTCAAATTCGAAAAAACCTCACTAGAACCCCCCTTAAATGACCCGTCTAAACCCCTATTCCCCACCTAGTTCCCAGATTAGGTTCGCACATGTCCCAATATCGCTTATCTATGGATGCAGTGTAACACTATACACAACCCTTCCGTCGGCTTGTAACAAGTAAACCATACTCTCTCTCACAACACTCTCATTAAACACACAGACAACAGCACACACGACACAGACACAAGATGGATCAGAAAACCGACTCGCGAGAGTATCTCGACGGGTTCAAGGCCGGCCAGAAGGTGGCGTACGAGCGGCTGTACTGGCGACGAATCCTGGTTCTGTTTGGAGGACTGGCCATGGTGCTGGGTTTCTTTGGCTACAAGGGCTACGCCGTCAGCGACGTGATTGACCTCGATCTGTCGTATTCTCGGGCTGACAACGCCGCCAGCGACAACGCCCTTGTGGCGCCTCTCTCCAAGCCCAAGAAGAACGTCATCTTCATGGTCACCGATGGTATGGGTCCTGCTTCTGTGTCTCTCGCCCGAACTTACCGACAGTACGTCCAGGGACTGGCCTACAACAACACCCTGACCATCGACAAGCATTTCATCGGCTCGTCGCGAACCCGATCCAGTGATTCCCCCGTGACCGACTCTGCTGCTGGCGCCACTGCCTTCTCTTGCGGTGCCAAGTCCTACAACGGAGCCATCTCGGTCACCCCCGACTACAAGGCCTGTGGCAGTGTTCTGGAGGCTGCCAAGCGCCAGGGACTCAAGACCGGACTGGTTGTGACGACCCGAATCACCGACGCCACGCCCGCGTGTTTCGGAGCCCATGTCGCCCACCGATCTCAGGAGGACGAGATCGCCGACCAGCTGCTGGGCTACAACACGCCCCTCGGCCGGTCCGTGGACCTGCTCATGGGTGGCGGACGAATCCACTTCACCACCAAGGGCCGACAGGACGGCCGAGATCTGATTGCCGAGGCCCAGATCGACGGCTTCCAGTACATTGCCAACCGAAAGCAGTTTGACGAGCTGGACACCTCCAACGCCACCCTGCCCCTCATGGCTCTGTTCACCGATTACGATATGCCCTACGAGATTGACCGAGTGCCCGAGCAGTTCCCCTCTCTCAAGGAGACTGCTGTTGCTGCTCTCGAGATTCTGCATCAGGAGACCAAGGACTCGGAGGAGGGCTTTTTCATCATGATTGAGGGTTCCCGAATCGACCACGCCGGCCACCAGAACGACCCCGCTGCCCAGGTCAGAGAGGTGATGGCCTTTGACGAGATGTTTGCTGCCGTTGTCGACTTTGCCGACGGTCTGGACACCGAGACCATCATTGTGTCCACCTCTGACCACGAGACTGGAGGACTGGCCACCGCGCGACAGGTCCAGGCCGAGTACCCTGAGTACAACTGGTTCCCCGAGGCCCTTGCTGCTGCCCAGCACTCGGGCGAGTACATTGCTCGAAAGCTGCAGGCGTTTTCGCGACCCGATCATCCCTCCGAGGCCTCGGGCTCCAAGCTGGAGAAGTTCATCAAGAAGGAGATTCTGGAGAACGATCTCGGCGTCAAGGACTACACCAAGCAGGAGGTCAAGGCTCTGATCCGAAACCGGGCCGATCCCATTGACACCATTGTCGACATTGTGTCTCGGCGATCTCAGACCGGCTGGTCCACCCATGGTCACTCCGCCGTCGATGTCAACATCTACGGATACTCCAACAAGCAGAGCGGAGAAGACAAGCTGGACGCTCTGCGGGGCAACCACGAGAACATTGAGATTGGTCAGTTCCTGGCCCACTACCTGGAGGTGGATGTTGCCCGAGTGACGGAGATTCTCGAGGATCTGCCCGTCCGAGTGCAGCATGTGGAGGAGATTGACGATTGCGACCAGTACCATCATGGTTTGTACTAAGCAGCAGAGACGGCGACGTAGAGTCTCATACTGCTGGACATCTGTAAACCTATTGTAATAGTATGATTATGACTTTTGATGGGCGACAGTAGAGAGTAGAGTTGGCGTGACAGATGAGTTCACGTCGAGATGGATATTATGTCATTGCTTTTAGTGCAATATTGGCATCTATCAGATTATCAGAAAGGTGGATAAGCCGAGTATGGCTGCGTTAGTGTGGATGTAGACGTGATATTATAGGTCTAGGTAGATAGAACGTGAACTACGTCTTGGCATTGTGGTCCTCTACGAGATATCACCCTCTTGTCACAATTGTCTTTCACTCTGGAAAGCTGAAGATGTTTGTCTCTATGGTTAAGGCAGCAGATGCATGATCTCAGAGCTTGATCTTAGGAATACAGCCATATTACTACCAATAGAATAGGGAAGAATATTTGAGCCTCACCAAGTCTCGGCTAAGTCTTGCACAATTCCGAAATTTCTATCTTTTTTCTTCCACATCTTTCCAATGGAACATTTTCGAGCTCCCTGGAATATTCTGGGAGATTCGTATATGCAAGGATCTGCACTTTGATTTGCCACTTTGGCCACTGTACCATTCGCCGAAGGTGATTGTGGGAATATAAATACCCCTCGTCTGTCCCATTTTTTTTCCTCATTAGAAGACAACAGTCTCTGCATCCCTACACTCGGGGACTGTCTGTTTTCGAGAGATGTTGGGGTCCTGGCTACGACGCACTTTATCTGCTGAGCCAATCCTCCAGCACACCTCTCTTCATGTGTCTTTTGAAGTGGAGTTGTGACGAGTGAAGATTCGCAATCTCCTCACGAGCTCCATTTCAAGGACGGGTCGCTCCCGGGGTGAAACTCCCTACATGAGCAACACTTTGGGGTCTGCTCCGATGGTCCTCTTTCGAGAGCACACCATAAGTTGTTGAAAGGTGGTTGAACGACTGTCTTGACGATACATCTGTGGAGACTGATTAAAACCGTGCGTGAAGAACGTATGAGCGAGTAACTAAGACGTGGAGCCGAGCGCAAGCAAAGCCGCCGAGTGAAAGGATACCCCTTAGTACATGCACTTTGGACACAGGATGATGACGAGAGAGAAGCTTAGCCAGCCCCTCAAGAGTCCTGTCCCCTTGGAACAGCTGTGACGGGCACGAAACATTGTCCATGAGCTGGTTGGGGCATGAAACAATGCTCACTAAGCGAGCTACGATGGGCACGAAACATTGCTCATAAAGCTCTTCCAAAGGGTAGCTCCCTAGGGTGAAAGTCCCAGCATGGATAACATCTCCTGAATGCTATGGAGGGATGGACTGTTTTCTTTTTCTACAGTCATGTCTTCTCCATCTGATACTGACTTGGTATCAGTACACCAGGAATCCCGGTCAAGAGTGGTAGCTGGTAACGATCCGAACCTGATCTCAGCTACGAAAACCACCTGGTATAAGAGTCTGCGAAGACCGCCTTTGGGCAAAGAGTTTGGCCACTCCTGCTAAACCGCCAGGTCAAGAGCGAGTCTGTGCCCTTAGAGCCAGAACAAGAGCCACCGACCGACAAACGCCAAGGACACTTTTTACTTCACGCTGAAAAGCCGCCTGGAGCTGAAGATGGTGAATTCCGCCAGCCGCCAGTGCAGGAGTCGTGAAGCGACTGAAACACGTTAAGTTATGCCAGCGAGAACACCTCGATTCTGTGAAACGATGACGTCAGTACGCGATGATACGTTAAGTCAAGCCAGCAAGTGACAGCACTTGATTCTGTGAAACGATGACGTCGGTGACACTGTGAACTGTGAACAGAATGCCAGCACCTGGAAAGTGTCCACATGGGCCAGCGCCAATCAGTAAGAGCCAGAGCCATGTTTTTGAGCCATAGTGCTATGATGCCAATAAGAGCCAGAGCTACAATGCCAGAGCCAATAAGTGCACAAGTCTAGGGCCAGAGCCAATGAGTGCTACCAAGCCAATAAGAGCCAGTGCCTAGACATACGGCGTCGGAGATTATACATCTGATTCGCATTCAGAAAGGATGTAGGCGTGGAACCTCAATACGAGGATGTACACCAGCCGAACCTTTATATATAGCTAGAGGATGTAAGCATTAAGCTGAACCTCTCGGGTAAATACATTTTGGACCATAGAGTCCCGCCCAGATCATTGTTTTGTACCGTAGTGTTGATTGTAGTTGTGCATCTGTAGATGTTGAAGCTCTTTGGCTTACGTTATAAGACTGTGTAGATATTAAAGGTATCCCCTGTCGTCCCGTCGATGGGAATCTCAACTATTATCTGAACAAATGAAAAAACCTCCAACTATTATCAAGTAATACTGAAAACTCACGGCAAAGCAGCTCATGTGAGCGCTGAGAACGTCAGGGTTTGTTATCAAGTATAAGAAGGAATTACTGAGGTAACAGGAACTACCTCGGTAGCCTTCGCTTGATTTCTCTTGTTCTCAAGTTCCGCTTAAGTATGTCTTCTGGTATTCAACCTCATCGCAGTACCTGTACTTCAGCAGACCCTCAGGCTCCGAATACAGCTTCCAAGACGCCGAAAACGCGGTCACGTGACTTGATTAGCCTGACTCCTACGTTCAACGCTTTTTTATGCCAGTTGCGGCCATATCCTGGTGAAAATACGGCTTCCCGTCCGATCAGCCATAGTCAAGCACCAGAGAGCCTAGTTAGTATTGTAGTGGGAGACCATACGAGAATCCTAGGTGCTGCAATTGTTTTTCCATGCGTTTCGGCGTCTTCTTTTTGCCACTCGGTTCATTTTCGCCGATTTTTACCTCCTATCCGTTCTCTTTGCCACTGTCTGGAAAGTTTCGATATTTTCATCTTGGGTTTTTCATGTCTCAAACTCAATGGGTCTTGGAAGTTTGGAAAATGTGGACGACACAGGAGATAGGGATTCATGATGCCCGCAAGTCACAATGACATATTCTACTTGTAGGTCTTCTCTAAAAATACAATGTCTACAACTCTTCTTAGGTATATAGGTGTATTAGTGCGTATATACATGCTAGAAATGCAAAGGCAGCTGATCAAACTGCTGCTTGGTTAGTTGGGCCACCTCTTCGTTATGGTGGATGCAAAAGCCATGGATGATATCTTCCCGTCCAACGTCAAAGGTGACGTGGTTCAGGTGTCCCCACTCGTTGAAGATATCCTGTCGAGTCTCGTCGTCGACAAACTGATCCTGGTGGGCAAAGAAGCCCCAGATCTTGAATTTTCCGTTGTTGTGCCAGAAGTCGACCACGTCGTTGCAGTCGGTTCCAATGGCAACCAGCTCCTCCTTGCCCATCTCGATCCACTGTCGGATGATAGAGGGCTGAGACACAAAGCCTCGAGTAGCCTGGATAATGTGAGGAGGAAGAGCGTCACTGAGAAACTGCTGCTCCACTCGGGTCCACAGAGGAGACACCACCTGGGCCACCTGCAGGCCTCGAGCCAGAATTCCTCCAGGAACAGGGTACTGCTTAGCCAGAGACACGAGCTTCTGGCCGGTGGAGCTCTTGGCCAGCTCCTTGAGAGTTGGAGTCATGAGACACACGAGCTGGAGATCCAGCTGAGGATCGTTGGCCACAGCCACAGCCACTCGCTGAACCAGCCAGCCTCCCAGAGAATGGCCCATGAGAATCACGGGTCGTCCGTCAGTCTCCACGTCGGAAAAGGAGCCCAGAAGAGTCTCTCCCGAAGACATGGAGCCCATGGAGTCCATGGATTCCAGAGAGTCGATAGAAGACCGTCTGGAGGAAGGAGGGGTGATGAAAGACTCGGCCAGAGTATCGTCGGACTCGTAGCCGTCAAATGCACATGTCTCGCACTTGCCCTCGGCCACCACGTGTCGCAGGATCTTGACCTTGTTGTCAATCTGGTCCTGGAGACTGTATAGATCCTCCTTGAAGGAGGCCGGGTTGAAAGTCGAGTATCCCCGGTAGCTGGGACACACAAACTCGTATGTAGGGTACATCTCCGCCAGATGCTGCAGATACACCGTATAGTATTCGGAAATGCCTGGGTTTCCGGGGATAAAAAAAACCAGGGGAGCAGGACCCTTTGTACTCTTCTGCTTGGGTGCAATTCGGTACACCGCTGTGTCCATGATCTCGGAGTATCCCTGGGGCATGGAAGCCGGCTTGGGCGCCTCTACGGGCTTTTCCGTCTTCTGCTCCTTGGAAAGACCTCCCTCCAATCCCTGCTTGAAAATGCCAATGGCAGATACGGGGTTGATAAAGTTGCGAAGAACTCGTACTGTTGCCATCTTGTCTTGTGCTGTTTCTGAGTGTGACTTAATGAATGTATATCTGTTGAAGATTACGCATAAATCAGGTGTAGAATGTCGCGCGAGCAGGTCGTGTGAAAGGGCGCACCAGGGTTTATATATGCGCTAGCTGGAATTTGGTTTTTTGTGTCACACGAGCGCCAACTCTTTTTTGCACCCTGTTTTTGTGCAAATCACTGTCTTTTTGCAAATTTTTTAACCCTATTTACCCCGAGACAAAGAACAGATAATGTACATGGTCGTGTGGTCTGGAAAGCTTAATTTTAGTAGCGACCGGAAAGCACGGCGCACGTCAAAACACGACTTTTACACCGAAAGTCGGTCCGTGGGATCTTAAATGAACCGATGAGGGCGGCAGTACATCACGTGACGTGAAAATTTGATCAGATAGCTCCAGTGGAAGGTGCTGGTACACTATCCCCAGGATAAAGTTCCGGTGTACTGCCAGATAGTGTGATGAGGTGGGGAGGTGGGGACATGGGGTACACCGTATAGCAATCTTGTGATTGTGATACTTGCGGTTCTCGAGTGAAATGCGGCTCCGGTGTACATATTTCGTCTCTAGCAACCTCCTGCGGGCATATTGGAGGTTGCTGGTACATATTTGGTCTTTCAAAATAGATAGAGCAATCAACAAGGACGTTGAAGACGCTTTTTAGACGGCGCATGATGGACGCATGAAACGTGTGAGTTTAGGTGAAGGGTTTTTCACGATGACGAATATTAATCGGTTTGACGGTAATTTGTCGGTCGTTCTTAGATTCACTGAAGAGAGAAAAATTAGATAATTCTAGTTATACAGCTCTCCTCTCTCCAGCACCAAATTTGGCCGAGAAAAACCTCCCCAAATATTTCATCGCCGCAAACATGTAGCTAACGTTAGATAATATGTGCAAAAAGAGCTAATTATTGCGGCCTTTAAAGCCGATCACAATGAGGATTTCTTTAAACCGAGGATTTTTGTGTCATCAGACGCATCAAAACGGCGGTATACATGTCCTGGCCTCACGTGACGCGCCACATACACGCTCGTGTTGCGGCGTTTCTGGCATGTCTTGAAAAGCGGTGTCTTTAACCCCACCTCAGATAATGCGCGTCGTCGAACGGTTTTTTCGGTTTCGCTTTTTTCACGGTAGGGTAACTTGAGTGGGGCCTTTAAAGTTGACGAGTGGAGATTGGACGCTTTTGTTAAAGAAGCTATGGAGAGGGGTTGGCGGTCGTGTGAGCTAGAGGTAGAGTGTCTTTTGTTTAAGAGCTCACGGGGCTGTGTCTTGCTTTCCTTTTTCTGATTACCGCACTGATGGCGATAAGGCACCTCCCGCATTTATTGCATGTATGGGGCATGCAGTTGGGAGGGGGAGGGTTACGTAATTTGATAAGTAATTTTGAGGGTATTAGTTGGCCTGTTAGTTGAACTCGGAGGGAGATAAAACGCGCTTGGTGTCGTATTACTGTAGAAGTACAGGGTGTTGGGTTTCAGATCGAGTTGCCTTACGTCCAGGCCAGGTAACATTGTTCGAGGATTCTAAGCACTCTTTGTGATTATGTAATATGATTACGTACAAGTAATATTGTTACGTAATATGGTTGTGTTGTGATTATGTAATCTGAGAGAATACGACTGTGTGATCAATAAATCGAAAGTAGAGATATATGAGTTTGGCTAATTGAAGTAGATAATCAGCTCCAATGGTTTTGGAGTCATGGAATAGCGGTGGAACCCCATCTTATTCTACCTGAAGTGTGGACTGAAGACATGGAAGAATACATCTTCAAAATAGACGGAAAGGAGATACAAGTACTTTGTACTTGTATGGCACTCAGAAGAACATCTCTGGCAGCTCATCGTTCAATTGAGGCCTCTCAATTCCGGAATTTGAGATTTGAGGAGTTTTGTTTTATGACTGCCAAATGATGAGTGCATAGCGCTGGGTATTGGAGTGACTGTTTTGAAGAAAACAGAAGTTGATGAAGAAGCCCGAAAATTGATCAAAAGACGAGAAAAACGAGCAGAGGGAGTTTCAGCTCACGAAAAAGGCAATAACACTGTACAAGTACAAGTAGCACTACAACTACAAGTATCCCATTTTCCTGACTCTGTTCCCTTTTGTTGTGGTTCATGTGGGGCTGTTTCATAATTGGTGGAGTCATACGCAAACAAGGATACAACCAGACAACAAAATGATAGTTATGATACCTGTCCACGTACTGTAGGTACAATGCCAGTACGATACTACAGTACGTTCGTACAACAACACAGCACAATCTCTCATCTTTAACCCCCTTGCCTCGAATACACTTCGAGTTGGGACAAGTTTACTGAAGACATGATAATGGAACATTCTAGATGGAGAAGGTGGAACCTTGGGGGTGAGATAAACGGACTGACAATACACACAAGTAAGAGACCAGCTCTTACCCACATACATCCACTACAGAATAACACATAGTCGCCCTCTTTCCCACTGTTCGCCACCTTTGTTCACAATCATGCATGCCTTGCGCGCACCATCAAAGTCTACTCTCCCACATTTAGACCAGGTCTCCATCCATCAGCCTCACTTCTAGTTTCGACAATTACCGCTAGCGGGCTGAGACACATTTGCTACAGTACAACCATGCCGACGGCCGAGGAGTTCAAGACGATCGGAAACGATTTCTACACCGCCCATGAGTTTGAAGCGGCCATTATGGTGAGTATCGTGTGGGGAAGAAGAGGGGGCTTGTTGACAGATCAAAAACTAACACAGAACTATTCACAAGCGTGAGTGACAGCATTGAAGAGACATTCGAATCACGTCGATATTTCTAACACAGAATCGTGAAGAACCCGAAAAATATCATTTATTACCAGAATGTGAGTTGCCACAGCGAAGACACTACCTCTACAACCATTCACATCTAACCCAGAGAGCAATGGCTTACTCAAAGCTAAACAGATACGAGGAGATGGAAAGAGACTGCTCGAAAGCGCTGGAAATCTTACCCACCTCGGTCAAAGCCTTGTACTACCTGGGCATCGCTTTGACTGCTCTGAGACGGTTCAGACAAGGAGCCGAGGTGCTGGACAAGGCGTACGCAGAATCGGTCAAGATTTCGAGCGCTCTATCGCCCAAAATCTCAGAACAGATTCTGCTGCTTAAGGAGCAAAGACACTTGCATGAACTCGAGGCCGTTAGACGTCAGTCGGATTCCCTGCTGGCATACATGTTGGAGCTGCTGGAAAAGGACAAACAGGGGCAGCTAGATGCCCTCAAGTCTGAGGGGCTCACTGGCCAGACGCTGAGATCCGAGAGACAGTTTATCCAGGAAGAGTTTGACGATAAAGAGAAACAGATCATCTCTACGTTCACAGCCTCCAAAAACGGAGGACCTCAAAATGGGGGTTCAGTTATGGACGAGGTTCCGGAATACCTGTCGGATCCCATCTCATTCAACCTGTTTATGGACCCTGTGGTTACACCCGCTGGTCAGACCTATGAGCGAAGCTGGTTGCTGGAGCATTTGAAGAATGGAGGCAAGGATCCATTGACACGAAAGAACCTCAGTCCTAAGGACCTGTACCCCAACTTGGCTGTGAAAAAGGCAGCCGAGGACTTTATGAAGCGAAACGGTAGATATTAATTAATGATGGAAAGAGAGTGATGTGTAGAGCTGTTAGAGACTGATTATGAATCAACGAAAGAACTACGATACTGTACATACACCACGATGAACTGAACTGATCAATATGCTTAGTCATCAGTCGTGTTGAGACGAATTGAGCAGAATGAAGATTTTCACACTAATGAGAAGTAATTACCGACTTCAACCCCACTTTGGTCAAACCGCCACAAGTACTTTCAACGGTGTTTGGTCGTTTCTATTTGACAGCACAATATATAGAATCTACGGGTAACTTAGCCATAGGCCACATCTCGAACAAGTTCTATACTTGCACTGCTACAACTCGTTGGTCAAAATCATACATACATTAGCTAACTAAAAGTAACTTAGATGGCTCGAGAAAGGTGGAACTTGGAGCCAGCGAAGATGGCCTTGTCACCGAGCTCCTCCTCGATTCGGAGAAGCTGGTTGTACTTGGCGAGTCGCTCGGATCGAGAGGGAGCACCAGTCTTGATCTGGCCGGCTCGGAGACCGACGGCAAGGTCAGCAATGGTGACGTCCTCAGTCTCACCGGATCGGTGGGAGACCATGACACCCCACTTGGCGTCGTAGGAGTCGTTGGCGGCCTGGATGGACTCGGTGATGGTACCGATCTGGTTGACCTTGAGCAGAAGGGCGTTGGCGGACTTCTCCTCGATGGCTCGCTTGATTCGGACGGGGTTGGTGACGGTCAGATCATCACCGACAATCTGGATGTCGGTGGTGGAGACAAAGTGAGACCAGGCGGCCCAGTCATCCTCAGCGAAGGGGTCCTCGAAAGAGACAATGGGGTACTTGTCGATGAGCTCAGTGTAGTAAGCGGCAAGCTCCTCACCGGTCTTCCACAGAGACTTGTCGGAGTCGGGGTTCTTGAAGTCAAGGTCGTACTTGTTGGCCTCCTCGTTGTAGAACTCGGAAGAAGCGGCATCAATGGCGATCTTGATCTTGCCGGTGTAGCCAGCGGCGGCGATGGCCTCGGTGATGAGGTTAAGGGCCTCCTCGGCGGTCTGAATATCGGGGGCAACACCTCCCTCGTCACCGACGTTGCCGGCAGAGGCACCGTACTCCTTCTTGGCGAGCTTCTTGAGCTCGTGGTAGACCTCGGATCCGGCTCGCAGAGACTCGGAGAAGGTGGGGAACTCGGTGGGAGCAATCATGAACTCCTGGATGGCGAGTCGGCCACCGGCGTGGGAGCCACCGTTCAGAACGTTGAGGAAGGGAACGGGCAGAACGTAGGGCTGGGGGGAGTTGGCCAGAGAGGCAATGTGCTCGTAGAGAGGCACACCCTTCTCACCGGCACCGGCTCGGGCAGCGGCGATGGAGACACCGAGGATGGCGTTGGCTCCGAGCTTGGACTTGTTCTCGGTTCCGTCGAGGTCGAGCAGGAACTTGTCAAAGGCAGCCTGGTCCTTGACGTCGAGCTTGGCGTCGATCACGGCGGGGGCAATGATGTCGTTGACGTTCTTGACGGCCTGGAGAACACCCTTTCCGCCCCACTTGGAGGCATCCTTGTCTCGGAGCTCGAGAGCCTCGTGGACACCGGTGGAGGCACCGGAGGGGACGATGGCTCGGAAGAGACCGTGCTGGGTGGTGAGGTCAACCTCAACGGTGGGGTTTCCTGATGTTAGTACGGTTGTGTGACGTAATTGACCCTATGGTCGAATATTCCTGGTAGTGACTAATTGGCGCACTTTTCCAGCGCATTTTCGCATTTAGCCCCGTCAGAGCTGCAATGTCATGTCATGCGTTGCGGAGTGTGTCTGTGCGCGATTTCATTGGGCAATGTTTTTCCGGACCCCAACAGAGTTTATCCGGACGTCTGCGTCGGGGCTTGTTCTTGGGATGGGTCAAAAAAAAACATGGCTCAACGAAACTGCGCAATTGTCTTGGCAGGAGAATGAGGAGATAAGGGCGATCCGAGCAATCGAATTGCGTCATTTTGGCAGGGCAAAAGTCGCGGGGATGTGGGGATTCGACCATCACCTCGCCAATGTCGTGGCTTGATTTGAACACGTAAGTGTGGGGAAATCAAGCTGAAGAGAGACCAGAGGAGGCAATTGCATCACTCTGGCGCTTCGGGTACTCACCTCGGGAGTCGTAGACGTATCGGGCGTGGAGCTTCTCAACGGGCATGGTGATAGATGTGTGGTTAGACGGGTATACTGAGATACTTGTGACTTTATAAGCTAGAGGGGAGTTGCTCCTTTTATACATGATGGAAACCCAATTGCGCTATTGGATTGGTCCCAAATAGTCATCTGTACAAAGGGGTGCTTTCGTCATTCGAAAGTTAAATGTCATTGGGGTGGTGTTGGAGGGCAGAATAGGGTGGCTTGAGGGGGGGTGTTCGAGTCACGTGACGGAAAAACTGACAGTGCCAGTGTTTTTGTCGCCGTGCCAATGGCCGAGATCAGTCGCAAAACCGCCCATTTCGTGCCCCCGCACGCCAATCAACAGCCCCCAACACGACTTCCACAATCTTCTACGTGCGCTTGTATACCGTGGTGACGCTTAGAGTTCTGGCAAGTGAAAGGTTAAGTCCACGAGGGCAAGGGCAGATTGCTGTTCGGGGCGGTCCATCCCCTCTCCCGGTTTCTTTTCGTGGCTTCCGGGGTGCAAATCGGCACACACGTGATTTTCGGCACCGAGGAAGGGCGAAATACCAAGCCATTTTGGCCCCATTTCACACTCCTTCTCCACCCGTCTTTGAGGTGAGCTATTTCTCAACGCTACTGACACTACCGACCTTATTCTGTAGCTAAGAGTGTAGCGTGATATGAGGTCAGCACGCACGGCTACAGAGCCCATCAGCTGCCCGGCAGCGTTGCCATGGAGACGCACGATGCACGCAGTGTTTGATCTGATCTGTGCGTTTGAGAATGGAGTCCAAATGACTGGTTTATCTCGGTGCTGCTTGTAGAATAGCACTGGTATGGGCTGTATCGCTCTCCCTAAATCAGTCACCCCATTTTGTCGTCATCCCATTGTTCACACCTTATTAACTGCTACTGTAGACTGATATGGCGCTTCTGCTAGCCGCAAAAACCACAATTGAGCCGTAAATACGTGCCACAAAGTGTTTGAGACATGGTCTGAGCGCGGGTAATACGAGCAGTCGTAGTGAAGCACTGGGAAGTTTGAGGCTTCTAAGAATAATGTCTTGATATCCCTCAAGGTGCTGAAAGGTATCCGTACTTTAACTATGTCCCAACAAAACCAGAAAGGTAAATACTTGAACCCTGAACACCACCAAAGACATGCCCTCATCTCTACGAATATTACAGAAAACGGCAATTTGGCCAAGAAGACAATTATTTGTCTTAATATAATGCCATACAACCTCCCTCCGCACGTCTACACCTCTTTTACACCGGTACATCTCATTCTCAAAGCCGAGGTTGGCGTAACCTAAACCTCATACTTCAAGAGCACCTAATTATCAAGAATTCCTACAATACAAGTAATCTCAAGAATCTACGTCTCACTTTGTAATTTCATAAATATTCAAGGAATGAATTAGTATATACTTTTGGGTGCTGGACTCTGGCTAGCTGATACCCATCATGGTGTTGTAGAACTCGTCATTGTCCTGGGCCTGGTCCTGGGGGAACATGGACGACAGAACAAACTGGAAGTACGGATCGTCCTCCTCCTTGACCACAGACACGCGCTTGCCATCGGCGTCTCCTCCGGCAATCGTGGCGTCGTCCATGGCGGGAGTGAACATGGGCGTGGAGTCGGGCATCACCATGGAAACCGCAGACATGCTGTCCACCGACGTGCTGAGACTGGTGAAACTGCCGCTTCCCTGGCTCTGCGAGAACCCGTTGGAGTTGGTGGTGTAGACGGACGAGTCTCTCGACGCTCCAGCCACGCCATTCACTCCATAGTTCATGTTGTTGCTGTGTGAACTGTTGGAGCCACCAACGTCAAACTCCACGGGGTTACCATACTGCATGGGCTGATGCGATCCGTTGTTGTTGTTGTTGTTGTTGTTCTGGTTGTTGATGTTGTTGCCGCTGCCATTGCCCATGTTGCCGTTGTTGGTCTCAAGAGTGTGATCTTCGGCAATGGGACCGTAAAGAGAGGACTGGCTGAAGGAGCGGTCTCGGAACTGAGAAGACATGGGGGTCGCAGGGCCGGGGCCGGGCGTCATCATGTGGCCGGTGAATGCAGAGGGCGAATTCAATGGTGTCACCTCTCCGTCGTCCAGCGAGAATTGAGGCGTGTGTGGAGTCATCAAATTCGGGGTCACCTGGCCCGACGCTGAAGGAGTGTGGGACAGCGAGGGCGTCATGATCGACGTGAGCGACGTCACCGAGCCCACCTGGCCGGTCACGTGGTTCATGGGCATCGAGTTCTTGCGCGCGTGGCTCGGCGCACTGGCCGTCTCCGAGCCCCGCCGCGACAAAGACATGTTGTTGCCCATGAACGAGTTGCTTCGGCGCATTTTGGAAGCGGCCGCTAGCGTCTCGGCAGGCGTCTTGCGCTCGAGGGGAGGGCCCAGCACGGAAGTCGACGATGCGCGCGAGTGGCCGTGTCCAGGCATGGAGATGCCCATTCCCACGAGCGTGGACTGGTTGGAGTTTGCGGCGCTCGTGCTGCTTCGCCGGTCAAAGGACGCCGACGAGTTGGACCGGTGTCGCTTGGGCGTGTCCGAGTTGGTTGTGGACGCCAGCGCCGGCAGCGACGTGGAGGAGGGGTGTTTGGTGGACCCTCCGAGACCCACGGGGGTGGTGGGGTTGGGGTTTTTGGGAGGAGCTCCCATGATCGGGGTGGTCGGAGTCATGCTGTTGGTGTTGTTGTTGTTTTGGTTGTTAATAGAGGATTGTGAGGAGGTGGAAAAGGTGCGCTGCAGCGACAGGCCCGGCCGCTGGCGCGTGGTCGTGGGGACCTGCTTGCCGTTGGCGTTGGGGATATGCATGACCGGCTTCATCGGGGGGTTGATGTTGGCCGAGTTTTCGGGCTGGGGGCCGTCGCTGTTGATGGCAGCAGCGGCAGCAGCAGCAGCCATGTGCGGTTGTCGTACTGCAGACGACCCCGAGGCGCTGTTGGCGTTGGCGCTGCTGTTGGCTGCGGCGTTGGCCAGCTCGCCCTCCCGCTTTTTGATGTTCTGCTTCTCCTTGGCCCGCCGGTTCTGGAACCAGATCTGGATGTTTTTCTTGGGCAGATCCAGGTCGCGCTCCAGCTCCGTGCGCGTCTTGAGACACGGCTTGGGCGTCTCGTTGAACACCTTTTCCAGCACCCGCAGCTGGTGCTCGCTCAGCTTCTTGCGCGGCGCGGGGTTGTTGTTGACGGGGATGTGCGAGACCCGCACGCCGTTGTGCTGCGACAGCGCCGCTGCTGCTGCGGCTGCTGCTGCCGAGCCTCCCAGGCCCCAGGCGCCCCATGGCGTGGGCGCAGACACCATGTTCATGTTCATGTTCCAGGGCTGTCTGCGGGCCTGGGCTGCTGCTGGCTGGGGCGCCATTTGTGTCTGCGGTGGCAGTTGGCCCTGTGGGTTCTGGGGCGGCTGCTGTGGTTGTTGGGGGTGCGGGACCTGCTGCTGGTGCTGCTGCGGGGGCAACTGCTGGTGCTGGAGCTGCTGCGTGACCTGCTGCTGGAGCTGCTGGTGCTGGAACGGCGACTGCTGGTGCGACGACAGCACGCTCATGGCCATGGGCGGGGTGTGGTGCAGGCTTTCGCTGGACGATATCGACTGGGACGTGAGGCTCATCTGCGACATGGGCGTGCCCAGCTGTGGCGACGGCAGCGTGGACGGGTACATGATGTTTGTGTTGGACGAGTTGACCGAAGCGTTGGTGGCTGGGGTGGGGTTGGAGTACGCCACTCCGCCGGCGTTGTTGGGGTGGTTGCCCTGCACCAGGCCCAGCAGGTCGACGTCCAGGTCCTGGAAGTCCTCGATGGACTGCATTTTGGAGCCCGGCGACGGGTCGTGGGGCTGGGGGGTGACTTCGTGCAGGTCGCCAAACAGCTCTTCGTAGGACGAGGCGTCGTACTTGAGCGAGTCCAGGTCGGTTTGACCGTGGTGGACGCTGCTGCCCTGGGGCCCGAACCCTGGGTCCACGGGGAACTTGTAGTCGAACGTGGCCGTTTGCTTCATGGGACTTTGCGGCTACGGAGACGGTGGGTGAGAGTGGTGACAAGTCTTGTGATAGGAGCGAGTGTGTACAAGAGAGAGTTTAGGTGGGTGTGTGTTGGGTGATGGGATTTAAGGTGGTGGAAAACTGAGGTTGGGGATTACTGCGACAAGACGGACGGCGGCTCCTACGCTCGTGGGTTTCTGCTAAGACGGGGGCTCGCGAGACGGGTGTACAAATACTCAAGACGAGGTGTCTCTCACTATCCCGCACTAACCCTGGCCCTCAAACTCAAACTAGCGAGCCTGAAACCATAGAGATAACTTTGGTGGCTTTTGGGTGCGAGCAACGAAGGTGGCTGGATGCTATTCGGGGTCCGCTACGAGCACGAGTGTAGGCGATTTTTTGGGGCTCCGAGGGCGCAATCGCAGACGGCATTTCCAGCAGCGTCTGTGTAGCTACGCATTTACCCGCACCAGCTCTCTAATGCACGCTTCACTCTGCGTCTAGACTGAGATGCTGTAGTCGGGGTAACTGTACTTGTGGACTGTAGGGAAGTGTCAGTAGTGCGGCCTACTCGAGACGAGGAGTCCGAAATGGTAGACCTGGCTCTAACGAGCGGGCGCTAGCTCAGAAAGAGATTCCTATAGCTCTCTCGTGACACTTACCCGGCCCACGGTATTCCTCACTGTCTCCTCAATATACATCGCCATAAGGTGGTGCCAGAAAGTGTCAGACATGCTATTACCTACACTTTAAAAAAACAGGAGAGGGCTGATTCACGTACGAGTGCCGTGCTTCCAACGGCTGACAAAAACGACATACAAAGTCGCTGCAATATTCATCGCCTCCACCTCTCCCCTCACTTCGTATATCCACCCTCGTATCTTCGCAGGCCCAAGATGGAAGTGCCATGTGGCTACTCTAAGTCGCACTAAAAATGGGTCTAGACTGAGGGGCAGAAGGCTGGCGTCTAGAACCGTGCCGAAACCTTGTCGGAATCATGGAGGGGCTTTTTACGGGCGCTATGGGGCTCCGATTTGCAAGCTGAGAGCGCGATGGGGCTCTCGGGGGCGCCACGATCGCATCACCGTCTTGTCCGCTCAAAAAACACCCCCAGACCGGGCACATTAAGGACAAAAGTATCTGTCAAAGCCAAGAAACTGTACATGCTATCCCATCCTGTAGCAGTTATAGTTTGGCAAAAGAATCGAGAAAAGCACAGAAAAGGGGCGAAAAAAAAAGAGAAAGAGTGGATGGGGCTTTGGTAGCGTCTAACTGGCACGCAATAAACGACTGCTTTCCAACTATCCATCCTTTGTACCGCCCCCCAACCCAAGCCAGACCTCAAAAAGAGTTTCCGAGAAAGGTTTCTTTAGGAGTGTTGAAACTTTCCATGCAGAATCCTGGTCTAGCGCAACGAGAGCTGTGAGTAGGTAGGAGCTACGGAGTAGCTTGTAGTGGGCTACGCTTAGGTAATCGGAGAGTAGCGTGCTGTCACTGGCTCTTGGCAGGTGACCACGTGACCTTCAACAGTCGCTTTTCAGCCGCCCTTTAACCGCCCTTTCATTTCCCACCCACACCCCTTTTCTTCAAACTCTGGTCTTGTTCTCCACTTGTCGATCGTGACTGTACCTGCGCCATACAGTGCTTAGTAACGGCTTCTGTTTCCTCGGCGGTATTTAGCGAGTACGAGAGGCGGTGTGAGCGGCCAAGGCGACGTGTCTTGCTCCTCTCCGCCAGATCTAGCCCGTATGGCGTAGACTGGACGTGACCCTCCGTGGAGCTTAGACCACGTTTTCAACCGTGTTTATTTTTAGCATAATCATCGTGAGTGAGAATGCCGTACGGAGGAGCGCAGGCTCTGATAGCAGACTTGCCAGGAGTAGGGGTTTGGGTAGGAAGGCAAAAAAGAAACGAGTGTCAAAGGTGGATCGAAACACAGATGCTGGCCTCTGGACCTGGCCTTAGTGCACCCCAGCGATAAGTGAACGCCACAGCAAGCCAACGTTGAAACGCACATGACCCATATGTGCGATAACTGTATCAGCGGGGGTTAGCACCAGAAGGTGTGGTTTGGACCCGGTTTAACAATGCGTTAGTGTGGCGGTAAAAAGCAGTCGGAGATGGTGAAGAAAACACCGGCTGTTGACATCGTGCTGTGGTTCACTCTCACAAGAGCCGTTTAACTCTGTGGTCGGGGACCATGGTAATGTCCTCGGATATTATTCACTAGTTCTCGGCAAGCACAAACAATTATTATCTCCTAGCCGGCCATTTCAAATGCTTGTCCCACTGTAGTGCAAAACTACTGCTAGACGGTTCTACTCTTCGTCCTGAGTTTCTCGGGATATACTGCAATTGAGCCTGCGAATGGTGGTATTTTTAGTAGCCGCCTGGTGTATCACCCTGAGACTGTTCGCACGAGGGTTTCATAGAAATACAGCAACGGCTGAAGCCTTCAGTCAGAAGTCTACTGCCATGAGAACACCGAAGAGTCATCAGAAAGGCGCTTGAGGGTCTTGAAGGCGCTTAAGGGCGCTTGGCAACATGACAGCTGAATAGCGACACTACAATTGTAGCTAGGTCTCAGTAGCCTCTCCGCTAAATGGCTTGCAAACATGATCTTCACATGAAGTATCGACATAAGTCATGCCTACCCGATGTCACTAGCAAAAGTAGAGAGTCTGTGATTCGTTTCTAGAACTGACATCCAAGAGTCAGTGAACTGGGGATCAAATCGGGTTTGCTGGTTTTGTCCTATTGAGCGGCCTTCTACTACCAAAAAGTCCAGACCTGTAAACTGGGCTTCCAAGACACATTGCTTGAATGTTCTAGTTCTCCCGGGAACATTCCATTTATCATAACAGAGGGGTGTGAGTGCCGTTTACTTGCCCATTGCTAGCGGGGAGGATACAAGTACTGTACTATACCAACACTTCATCGACTCCCCCTCCATCATGTTTCTTTGGAAGCTAGTACTTGCTGCAGGGCGGGCTTGAACTACTGGATAAAGTCCACGGCGACTATCTCCAGTGCTACCTGGTCAGGCGTCTGGGGTAATGAGCCAAGGCAGCGGCCAAGAACGTGAATACGAAGTGCACAAGATAATTAGTACAGAAAGCGGGGCTTCAGGTGTGAGACATGTGCCATTGACTTATGATAGAGCTTAGCGGAAGTGGAACAATGACAAGGAGGGGTCAAGAAGTGTGCAAAGCCCGTAAATGAAGCCAGTAGGTGGGGGAATGTGTTCTACATAGCAAAATTGACTGTGGCTTATCTGTGAAGCTCAGGAAGTAGGCGTGGGGTGTAGTTCATCCTAATCAGTCTGATAGTGAACTACTACTGAACTGAGGAGTTAGTAATCAAAGAGAAGTAGTTCTGTGTAGATTTCAAGATAGAAAGCAAAGTGGATAGAGGTATCCTTGAATTGAGAATTCTACAAGCAGTACATACTTATCAAACAATACATTACTAATCAGCCTGGGGACTGTATGATGATCCAGATACAATAAGAACCCAATTAACCACTCAAAGCTCATGGTGAGTTGAAAAAGAGGTATGAATGACTACCAACAACACCCCAGAAAGATACGAATCGCATTTTCACTTATAATTGGCGAATTACAATGACATCTTCGCTTACTAAAGAAGCTCGTATCGCTACCCTACATAGCTGTAAGATAGCGTCACATTTCAGCACGATAAAAATGAGAAAAACCACAAAAAATAAAAAAACACCATTTGTTGCCGTTACACCAACAGACCCCAGCTCTCAGATTGAAAACTCCTTCTCTACTTGTCATTTTACAGGCCCTCCAATTTCCCCATACAAACTCTATGCTTGTCAATATGCACCTGTCTCTGCTCCACCTAATTACACTTCTCCACAACACACATCACACATCACAAGAAACGATACAATGTCTGACGATGACGAGTTCATGCTGAGTGCCGGAGACGAGGACTACGACTTTGAGTACGAGGACGAGGAGGACGAGATGGAGGACGACGACAATGAGGCCATGGACTGCGAAAACAAGTACTACAACGCCAAGGCCGTCAAGGAAGACGAGCCTCAGGAGGCAATTGAGCAGTTCCAGGAGATCATCGACGACCCTGCGGCTGGCGAGTGGGCGTTCAAGTCGATCAAACAGGTCATCAAGTGTCTGACGAGCTCAGAGGCCAAAACGCCGGCGGAGAGAGAAAAGAAGTGGACCACAACGTTTGAGTACTACGGAAAGATGCTGGATCTGATCACCAGCAAGACCACGTCGATCACACGAAACTACGCCGAAAAGTCGCTCAACTCAATGGTCGCCAACATCACCAAGAGCGCTGAAAGTGAGGGATCGGAGTCTTCGGCAAAACAGCTGGAAAAGGTCCACACCATGGCCATTGAGAGACTGGACGCCAATGGCTCGGACGGTCTGTGGCTCAAGACCAAACTCAAGCTCGCAAAGCTGTATATCGACGTGGAGGATCTCGCTCGTGCAAAGACTGAGATCTGGGAACTGAGAGACAAACTGGACCAGCCAGACACCGCCCAAGATGCATCTGATAACTACATGCTGGAGCTTCTATCGCTTCAGATCCAATACTACACGCTTGTTGGCAACACCCGAGAGCTGGGCATTATTTATCAGCAGACCTTGGACATCAAATCGGCCTGTTTGCCTCATCCCCGTATCTTGGGTGTCATTCGAGAATGCGGTGGCAAGATGTACATGCGGGAGAAACGGTGGGACAAAGCATGCGAGGAGTTTTTCCAGAGTTTCAAGAACTACGACGAAGCCGGATCGCCTGCTAAAATCCAGATTCTCAAGTACCTGGTGGTCGCATCGATTCTATCCAACTCAGATATCAACGTGTTTGATTCCCAGGAGCTGCAGCCCTACAGAAGTGACGGTCGAATCTCCCAGATGATGGCCTTGCATGACGGATTCTACCAGTCGGACATCAGTGATTTCTACCGAAAGATCTTCCTGCAAAAGACCGATCAGGATCTGCTCAAGGACAAGTTTCTCAAGCAGTACTTTGACCAGATTGTCGACACTGTCCAGCGCAAGTACGTGGCCCACATCATCAAGCCCTTCTGTGCTCTGGATATCTCTTTTCTCGCCAGAAAGACCTCTATTGGCGAAGACGAGTGTCGAAAGCTGCTGGTTAACCTGATTGTTGAAAGCAGCGAGGGAGGAAACGAGAGTCTCAGTAACGCTCGATTCAACAAGCTCACTGGCCACGTGGTACTGGATGCTGCAGTGCCTCGTCTTGAGGTCCCTTCAGTCTCCCAGGCTCAGGACCTTATCACCAGCGAGGCGTCTTCTACTACCGGCCAGTTGACACAGATTCTGTACGGTGGAGGAGCAGGGGGTATGGTTGAGTCGTCATCTGCCGCTGTGTCTGAGGGCCACCGAGTCGGAGGACCCCATGATATGCCTCTGTATGCTGGTGCTGGTCATTCCATGCTTGAGAAGGAGGAGACTGAGAAGGTCGACATGGATATTCCTCTGCTGTACCCCGTGAAGCCCGCCAAGACCTTCCGAAACATGACTGCATTGGAACAGGTCTGGAACCCCGTGGGCACCATCAAGTCGAAACAGATGGCTACCTTTGGCCAGGCTGATTTGGACGAGGACGATCTCGACAAGCCCGATATGCCTTACTCGCGAGACGAGGTGCTCAAGATCTGGACCGACCGGGTCGTCAGAGTCGTCGACGAGGTCACCAACCTCTAGAGTATTTAAGTAATTAACATGGTTCAAAGGTGTGTAGATTGAGTAGTCAATCACGACATACCATATGGTACGGATATCGGTAGAACGGCAGAGACTTGGATTGTGCTGTGCTAGCTTCTTCACAACCAGTTTATTGAGAGACTGCACTGGCTTATTGCAGAGATGTAATATTGCGATTGACTGAATAAAACGGAAAAGGGCTACTTTGCAATAACATATAAGGGATCTTAGCTGTGATAGTGGTATGTTCAACTGTTAGATGGCTTTACACAAGACTATCTACAATCCACAATCCGTAAATGAAGCTCTTTGAACACATCACTATCGAGGTGGCATAAACTAGAGACGAGTTGCAAGAATAAGTGAATACAGAACAAGAGAAGCTTTCATCCAGGTAGCATTTAATCTTTCCCTTTTTACATATCCCATGCCGTTATAACTTTTTGTCAGAAAGCTTACATAATCATCACCAAAAAGGTGGGTGGCAAAAAGAGAGATACACTGCAAAAAGAGAGCGAAAAAGAAATTGCAGCACCCAGGATTCTCGTATGGTCTCCCACTACAATACTAACTGGGCTCTCTGGTGCTTGACTATGGCTGATCGGACGGGAAGCCGTAT
>BCKG01000002.1:1736207-1824319 GCA_001600535.1 Yarrowia sp. JCM 30696 | reverse complement strand
CCATCAGTCTGTCACAATAGCTCAAACCTCAAACCACAGCTCAAGGTTAGACCAAGACACTTCAAGAATCCATCCATAGTGAACCAGACCTACACCAACAATACAGAACTTGTAAGCGAGAAGCCGTAAGAAAAAGAGACCTGACGGGTCATGCAAAAAGGAATTGCAGCACCCAGGATTCTCGTATGGTCTCCCACTACAATACTAACTGGGCTCTCTGGTGCTTGACTATGGCTGATCGGACGGGAAGCCGTATTTTCACCAGGATATGGCCGCAACTGGCGAAAAAAGTGGTTGAGAGTAGAACCAGGGCCAAACAAGTCACGTGACTGAGTTCAAAAACGGTGAAATAACAGCTTTAGCAAGTCTTGACGTTCAAAAAGCGTCCGCAAAAGCCTGAATTCCACCAATACTACGTCGGAAACACGTTGATACTCTGATTCCATTTAACGTATAAACTCCTCCACCTGGCATCCGGGTATGTGCGTTTGAAGTTGCTTTTAAGCATTGCACAAGATTCGCGGTGGAGAAAAGACGTTCCGATATGCACTCAGCTCTTATTTGGTTTATCCGGTCATACCAGAAGTGTACGTGGTGTTCTCTGTTTGTAGTGAAGGTCTAACCTGTGTTCTACAAGTACTCCGTACTTGTACGTAAGTCTACTGCTACACGCGTTTTTATAATACCAACCTGTTAGAATAAATAATGCAATTACGGATGAATTCCGTTCTTTTCATCGTCGGCCGAAGTGGCCTGAGAAGAAGTGGGGGGCTGTTCCATGGACGAGTTGTGGTCGGGTGGACTGGACCCGGCCAGAACGTCGGCGTTGGCCTCGATGGCGTCCGCGTCGGTCGAGTGCTCGGGCTCATCGTGCATGTGGGACTTGGTAGGCGGAGTCCAGGCCAGCCAGTCTCGTCGCACCTCGACGTAGTCGTAGGCAAACTCGCCAATCTGGTCCTCGTCCATACCTCGCAGCTCGGCTTCCTCGGACGCTCGCAGCTTGCAGCCCGGAATGAAGTTGATGGCGTAACAGAGCACCACGGTCATGACAAACGTGTATCCGCAGGCGGCCAGCACAAAGCAAATCTGCTTGTAGATCTGCTTCCAGTTGTTGGACACCCATCCTCCGCCGTGGGGGGTGGATCCGTCCAGCCCAATCACGTAGTCGGCTCCGAAAAAGGCGTTGAAAATCAGACCCACGATTCCGGCCACACCGTGCTCGGCGAAGGTATCCATGGAATCGTCAATCTTGAGAATGTACTTGATTTGTGTCGAGAAGTTACAAATGGCCGCTGCCACAATACCCAGAGGGACCGAGGCCCACAGAGGGATGATGCCAGAGCAGGGGGTGGCAGCCACGAGTCCCGAAATGATGCCGGAACAGATGGCGACGGTCGACCACTTCTTTTCGAGCCGGAAATCCAGCAGACACCAGGTCAGGGCGCCAAAGCACGCGGCAATGTTGGAGTTCCACACGGCGTAGACGGCCTTCAGGTTGGAGCCCAGCGCAGAGCCGCCGTTGAAACCCAGCCAGCCAAACCACAGCAGCGCGGTTCCCATGGTCACCAGCGACACGTTGTGGGGCCGGAAGTTGAGCAGCAGCTGCTCCTTTCGTCGGCCCAGCGCAAACGAGTAGGCCAGACCGCCGATTCCAGAGCCAATCTCCACGGGTCCTCCTCCCGCAAAATCCAGCACGTCCCAGTGAGCGCCAGCCCAGCCGTTGGGGCCCCAGATCCAGAATGCAATGGGGCAGTAGACGATGGTGGCCCAGCAGAATGCAAAAATCATGGCAGGCAGCAGTCGTCCTCGCTCAGCCACGCCTCCAACCACAATAGCCACGGTGACGGAGCAGAACATGCCCTGGAAGCCGGCAAACAGCAGCTCGGGGTACTTGCGGCTGCCGTCCTCGTGCTTGAGAATGTTTTTGAGTCCAAAGTTGTCCAGGTTGCCGATAAACCGGTTAGAAGAGGGAGAAAAGGCCAGAGAGTAGCCCCAGAAGTACCACTGGATCTGGGCCACAATGGCGCCCATGAAACACACCCAGATCATGGACAGCGCCGACTTTCTTCGGGCCAGACCAGAGTAGAGGAATCCCAGCCCGGGAATCATGACCAGAATCATGCACATGGACACGGTGATGTAGGCCACATCGCCGGTATCGTAGGTGTATTGCCACACGTCGCCTCCTCGCTTCTCCAGCAGCTCCATCCCCTTTCCGACAATACCTCCGAGTTGTTCGCTCCGGCGGTGTTCTAGATAGTGCATTGGTTGTAGAAAGTTGAAAAGCGTTGCCAAAAAGTTTTGTTGTTGTTGATGTTGTTGATGGTCTTGTTTCTGTTAGTGCTTGTGTGTATTAGTCGATGTTAGTTGTTGTGAGAACAGAAGTAGAGTCGCCCAATGTACAGTTTTTGTATCGTTCTCCCAGAGTGTACCCAATATCCCGCTTCCTCTCCTGCGGGAACCCTCTGCTATTTATTGCAACCTGATCGCCAAAGCGTCTATTGGTAGCCGGTGGGACTCTGATTATACATGCAGCTAACTCTGCGAGGATAATTTTCACACTCTAAAAACGCAAAGCCAAGAGGTTAACCAGATTTACGTTGGAAGCTTAATGTGCTCCAAAAGTCATATCGACCCACCACGGTGAGTCATCAGGGCGGTGATTTGTCGGTTTTTTTGCCGTGGAAATCGACTTATTCGATCATGCCCGGTCTCCGGCACCTTTGGTCTCACTCCACTGGCTCTCTGTGTCTCGTGGCCCGCCTCATCGCAAATGAACCCTGTGCTGCAACGAAGATAGCAAATTTGCACGCCTAATTGGCCAGCGATATGTGGGAGCAAGTTGTTCCAGGTGACGTTCTTGGCGTTTGAAGCCCAACCGGCCGGTTCCACGTGAAGGGGGTATTATGGGCTGTGTTTAGCGGGTTGGGCTGTTTTCTGCCGAAATTTCCAAACTACAGAAGCCCCCTGGGTTTATTTCTCATTGGTCCTTGATATCTACTTGTACCGTCTTTTGGCTCAGACTCGGTTATTAAGCAGGCTCCAACCTACTGAGGGATATCTGTAGCTGTCGGGCATCTACAGGAACTCCAGGCGAGGCTCACGGGGTCGCCTGTCTGTGCTTATTAACCAGCATTTTCTCGCAGATACTCTTAAAAGGGGGCTCTCTTCTATTACCGTTGTTCCTGGATATTCAGGGCTCCACACCAGACCCTTATTCTCGAGGCAACTAAGGTCTTCATAGCCGTGTGGGTCGTGTGAGTAGTGTGAGTAAAAAAATGGTCTTTTTCGGCAACTGTCAAAATTGCTCTGGGTGGTGTGTCTGCCGTTTGCAAAAATCCCGCTCTCTGATTCGCTCTTCTTGTCTGATTCCCTGTACATTTCTAACATATCCTTGTCCCCATCTCCTATCTGAGTCGAACCTCACGCGCCAAGAAGTATTATGAATTTTGGAACAAGCACCCTTCGTCGCTACAATGTAATGCGTCTGCATCCCACCAGCCAAGCCGCTTATCGCCAACGCTGCGCTGCCATTGGCCAACGCCGCCGAAAAGTTTATCTACAACGAATCAAACTCGGCAGAGCAAATGCCGGAAGAGGTTGTTCCAAACAGGACCAGAGATACGGGTTTTTTCGGGTGGTGGAGGGAGTCAAGAAAAGACGAGGTTAGCAGAGCACGTTGTTGAACCGTGGAAGCGGTTTGTTCAGCATTTTAGTGGAGAAAAAGTCGAACAAGTCAAGACCACTCACACAGGAGTCCTCCTTCACTCTCTATGCCTCGGTACCTGCCCAGAAAACCCGTTTAGCACCGTGGCACGTCATAGCTCTCCGCGACTTGCCATTACCGTGGTTTTCACGTCCTATAGCATCCCCGCCAAGACTGACACCGCCACAGCTTGACACACCCCTCTCTCCTCGAGAGATCTTCTATCTCGCCAGAGGCTTGGCAGAAGCTGAAAGGCTCGTAAAAAGTTGGCCGGAAGACTACGGATCTTCGGACCAGCGTAAAATATGTCGGCCGGTGCAACTGAGCTGGTCAATCGGGGCGAATCTGCGCCTCAAGACAAGCGAGCCAGCCCACACGGTGGAAGCTCGAAAAGACCCCTGCTTGAGCCCAGACTAACAGCATTCCTGACACACCAGAAGATGACGTATTTACAAGTACACACCGTGCGACTAGCGCTGTAGATGACGTATTCCACCACCATGCTACCTCCACCCTAACGGTCATTATCGTACGAAGTAGACTGCAACAACATGTCACCCTCCAAAACAAACTGCAACGGTGACATACAAAGAAACTGATGGTGAAAAATTTCCATCTGAGGAAGAATTTTTCACCGATTTTCCCCAGGGCTGCTTTTCGGCAAACTTTCACTCGTTTCCTTGCCTTTCCATAGAACACTCTGCTCATCTCCACCATCCCCTATACACGGATTTTTGCACTTACACTTTGGCTCTCTTAACCTAGTTACGCAATTACCATGCCTAAAATGGGGCCTAAAAGAAACAAGCAGACGTGGGCCTGCACCGCGAGTCTAACCGCCGACTTTAGGTCTTTGATAAAACTTAATCTGCTTAGTCAGGGTGTTGAGGAGAGCAAAAAAGGGTGGTGGTGAGGCGTGGACTGGAAGGGGAGATACGGTGTTTCGAAAATTTCTGCTTTCGGAGCATTTTTGACGACATTGGAATGTTTTGTTTAGAGTGTAGATAACTGACGATACTAAGCTGGAGGTTTTTCAACGATAAAGAGATCGAATGTGAGTCCACGCACACTTCGGAGACTTGTCGGTGTGTACTCGGACTCTCGCAAAATCATGTCTACCCCTGATTTCTTCTTTTCTCTCGTGACTTGCTTTTTTCCAATAACCATCTTCTGCTTGCTTGTTTTGTCTCATTATCGGATGGGCACCAGACCCCACCTGTTATCTTGATAAGAGCTCTCTCGTGCTGGATTATTTGTTGATCCAGACGCACACATGCAAGAAACACTGCCGATCGCGATACCTCAGACATGACATGGTGATATGGAATTTTGGGGAGGTACGTGATTCAATTCATTCTTGCCATTTCAATTGTTCTGGTCCATGAGTCTTGGACATTGGGGGCTTCCAGAAGTTACTCAAAAGGTGACAAGTCTCTTCAGAGTCACAACAAGAGTCGCCATGTTCCCACGACCACTGATACAACGACAAAGACCTTCAAAGCGACCTAAATGAGTCATTGTGAGTATACTCTTCAACAAATTCGTCTCTTCTTTACTCATCTGACGACTATATAAGGGAGACTACTTGACGACAGCTATGGTATGAACTTCTATTCTTCGACAGAATGGAAGAGCTAGTCTTCTGAAAAGCTGGTTCCCTTCAGTAAGTCTATCCAGTTCTTTTGGATACGTCTTTGCAGTTGGTCCAACTTGGCATACACGTCTGAAGGAGGTTGACATGACATACTAGAACGGAGTTGGAGGATCTGACTTGAGCTACTGTTAATTATCAGTTAGAGGACTTCATGAAAGTGTTCCTCATGACAGTATACTTGTACGTTCAGTTTGTTTGGGCACATGATTGTTACAGTCGTTGAGCTCAATGAAGAAAGCAGTGAGATACACTAAGACACGACAAACATTATCAATGACTGTCCGCCTGAGTGTATCAAGTACCTATCTCTGCATTTTTCGATAACCCAAGTGATCCACTTCTGTCATCCAGTGAGATATTCTTTCCTATGATACCCAACGCCATACAGCGCCTGAGATTATTACAGAAACTGAGGCACGCTATATAGACATACAATAAGGCCGCTAGTCAGTAAATAATAGGACTTAGTAGCATCTATAAAAGTATTCGTACATGAATAACTCTTCACTCTCTCGATTCTTGCAAGAGCAGATTTCAGGACCATCTCCAATAAACGACTGGAGAGAATTTATTGTCAAGGAGAGTGGGTATAGAGAAATGGTGCATCAAAGGATCACAAACCAGCAAGGTATCCTTTACTCTACTATTCAGGTTCGTGTGGTGTTCTCTTTAGTCTTAAATCTGCTTAGTAAGCAAATACCCCGGTCCATCAAAAACGAACAATTTTGTAGATAATGACATAATGCGCGGTCTATCCATTCATTAATTGGTTGTATAACACATCAGGGTATTTTTATACCTAGCCCTTTAATTCCAGATGTCCTAAGTCTTGTCGCTGCCCTCTACATGCGGAAGGACAAGAAATCAACCATTCACGCCAGTAACCGGTATATATACTTCAAAGAAGTCTCCTTCCATATCATTATACAGTGTTAGTTGTGCCCAAGAGGTCATTTTGGTTCATTTAGTCTTCTTTATCTGTTCATATTAAGATAACTATCAGGTTACTAGAAAGTCTCACTCTATGCGAACAAAATAGCCGATGATAAGCCACTGTAAGGGATGCGAATGGCTGTGGTTGGTATTTATCTTGGGAGGACATGTAGAGATACACATCTTTACTTATGATGTTTCTAACACAACTATTGGTCGGTGTGTTACTCATCTCATCTTAGAATAAGAGGAATGAAACATCCTCCTTAGTTACCAAGCAACAGAAACCAACTACTACAACAGGTGCTCCAGATTACAGTAATCTATCACTCCGATTGATGTGTTTTAAACATTCCAGAGTTATTACTACATGGTATGGTCACTTCTCCATCTTCTCACAAGACGATACGAAGGAAAAGAGACACCTCAGTAGGCTGAAAACCGTTGAAAAAACACACAGAACGAGCTGAAAGAGTTGTTTTTTGACGGTCACGTGACTTCTTAAACCCTCCATATACGTCCAGCGACTTTTTTCGTCAGTTGCGGCCATATCCTGGTGAAAATACGGCTTCCCGTCCGATCAGCCATAGTCAAGCACCAGAGAGCCCAGTTAGTATTGTAGTGGGAGACCATACGAGAATCCTGGGTGCTGCAATTGTGTTTTTGGAGATACAGCGTCTTTGTTTTTGCACTTTTTCTGCCTGTATTCATGTTTTGTCGCCAACCTTTGAAATGTGATTATGTAAGCGGTTTGAGAGGTTTGCTGTTTTTTTGGCGAAGAAATGAAGAAAAAGATACTTTAACAGAAGGGGATTACTTAATAGAAGCTGCAGTTTTCACTAGATCATTTTTTTGTATCTATCCTGTCAGTGTCCTTTTCTGTTAACATTTTATCATCATTTCCGAGACCATCTACAATGTACCAACCATCTACTTACCGACTTCTCTCAGATGCGTAACAACCACGATCAAAGGGGATACAAAGGTGTATATATTTCAGAAGTCATCTTATATGCATTTAGTTATTGCTTGCCTTTTCATGAAACAAGTAAGTCATGCCAACATCCGTATGTACTTTGTCGTGAGAGACAAGTGCAACTGTGACACTGGCTAGTTACAAAATTGGCCAATATGTACATCTGATCCAATTTGATCACCTGACAGTTTTGATTGGAATTCTGTTCAACCCTGACTAACCCTGGCTAACCCTGGCTAACCCTCGCCTAATTAGGAGAATTCGTGAAAGTGTCCAATATCTACTTGACGTTCAAATAAGCAAAGAATTATCAACAGAATCTTCTGAACAGTCTCTAAGAATCACTGCAGTCATTTTATTAATTCTCGTTTGTAGTTTTATCTAAAATATCTTCTGTGGATTGTTGCTTACTAACACTCAGTAATGATCAAATTTGGATATTGTATAGCTTCAGGAAACAATGTGACTTTAAACAAAGAATGAGAAGACCCGGACTATTCACGTGATGCCAACTGGACCATCATTCATAGTCATCTCGTTATATAACGACTGAGATCAATGTACTGAGGTACACATCTTCGAAAGATGAACAAAAAGTCCTGCCAAATGTAGAATGAAAAGTTCATTATACATCCAATAGGACTCTAAAATCAATCTCACATCTTTCAAAACATCACTGTCTTACAAGTACAGTATTTTGCCATCTAATGGTCATCCTCAACATATTGCGTAATTGCGCATCTCAAAACGCTCATACATCGTATCTGCGTGCCTATTTCTCAGTTGCTTGCTACCCAGGTACGTTGAAAGTCTCGAGACTGACCCGAAACCAAGTTTTGTCACAGGAGCTCTCAATTCTATATCTATTACATCTCTCAAGTCTATTGCTGTAGCAGGTGGTCCTCTCCAAAGTCTGAGTCTCAAATAGAAGTGCGTATTCCGTTGTAGGCATGCATAATCGTGCGTCATCAATGTGCGCTCCAACGTCTTTTGACGTCATGTTCCAGATGACCGTCTTAGCTCCATGATGACGTAGCAAGACTCACATGACTAGCCCAGCCAAACTGGTGCAACCGTGGATGCCACTAAGTGGCTTAGAACCTTTGGCAGCCATGCTAGCTAGCTGTAGCAGCAAGAAACGGCCCCTTGCCACCGTGCTTTTTCGAACGCCAACTGGATTGCTGGACTTACGTCAGCCGTGTATCCGTCTCTTCCTTTCTATAAATAACGCTGGTTGCTATTGGTGGCCGGAGGTGGCAACAAAGACAGCCTGGCTTTCTAGAATACGAAGACGAACAATTGCTGGGGTAGTTCGTTAACCTTGGGTGGTCATGTAGACCTGCCAGATCTTGTCTTGGAGTAGATCCATGGTGACACAGAGATATTTTTCCCCGCATAGATTCAGAATGTGCAGTAAATTTCCTGGATTTAATGAGCAATCACGCGACGAATACTTGTTCACGGCAAGTTCTGATTTTCGGCGTCTGCAAATCCTTGAGTGATTTTTGGTGCATATCAGCTGATTCGTGAGTTTGGAACACTGACAACTTTCTGTGCTGACGAGGTTTCTTGCACAGGCGCTGGGGAGCAAACGGCACCATCTGGATAATCGCTCTGTGGGCGGATCTCGTTTGGTTCAGGCACAGAAAGAAAATCCGGAGAAATACGATTTTTCAAAGACACCATACAGGAGAGATATTCTGGAGGAATATGGGGTTTGGGGGGAGATTTTTGCACTCTTAGAAGAAATTGGACATGTATTTTCGTCCAGTGAACTCCCGGTTTCGCTCACTTTGCTTGAATCCACCTCTTGAACACCCAACTCGAGTCCATGAGAAGTACAAGTACACCTTCAACTTGGGAAGTGTATATCGTGACCACGCTAGTTTCTTGGGTTAAACCGACAAGACTGTTTCGGACCAACCCTCTTATCAAGCAGATTTAGCGCACAGAATCCCAGTTATACCCTTTGCACATGTGATAGTAGTCCCTGCCAAGAGTCTGGAGCAGAAATCATGCCAGCAGGTTCTCCCTGGAGCCAGCCTTGTCTCAGCCTTATGGGACCCCCTGTGCACATCTCGTGCGGGAATTTTTCACCGCCACCACCGCCCCCACTTTCTCTTGAGTCGAAAAATGAACGTCTCAGTGTCTAATTACCCTGGAATGGACTGACCAGTCTGAGACCACCTTCGGCTGGGAATATGGATGTACACACTTGTCTCACCACTTGTCTAGGAGTTGAGAATACAACAATAGGCTCTCCTGCTAACGGAATGTAATGGTCATTTACATATCAGCTCACGAGAAAAGTGTTACCTTAGAATTGGTCAGCAGTTACTTTTTGCTCTGCACCAAACTATAGCCAGAGCCAGTCCTGGGCATGTAGACTATTGCGACTGAGCTGGTCGACGCCTGTAGGTTCAAAAAGGGATAGACCGGGACACTGGGAATTGAACCCAGTGGCAACTGGTTCTCCTTGGCTACCCTAACACCACCTTAACACTCTCCTGTGTGGAGCTTGAGCTAGAGGGCCCCTATACCTTAGGAGGGTATCCCTGGGAGGATGTCGACGCCTTACCGAGGCGGAGATCGCTACGGTTTATTACTAGTTTGGGCGTGGGGTACTTGTCTTACTGCCAAGACAGCCAAGCGCCGAGCCATGGCGCCAAGACCTGCACCGTGCATGAACGCAACGGCTTTCTTTCCAGCAGCCTACAACCTCCACTACGACATAACTCGCACGGCTACACCGCTCGCTGTATAGCTTGGAGCCAGGGGCTTGGCGTTTTTGGACCATGCACACTGCGCGTGGATCGGCTCGGTCAGCAGGACGTGTAACGGGCTTTAGCAACCCACACATGGTTTCAAAGGTTGTGCTTGGTAATGTAACTGGCGGTAGACTCAGGCTTTGCCAGTTGCTTTTTCAGCTCGAGCTTGAGACGAGAGAAAAAACCTCATTGAGACGTCGTACCAGCCGTGGCCTTGGTGCTAAGAATACGACCCTGTACTGCGTCTGTTCCTGGGCTGCTGTAGACGGGTTTTGGGCGCTCGAACCTTCCACTTGAGGATTTATCATAGTGCAGACTTGGGTGAGTGGCGTTATTCTGAAGTGTGGTCTTCCATCGGGCTCCGCTGTTGCATTTGTGAGTTACATTCCCCACTTGTGATTGTACAACGATGTGAGGGTAGCTCCATATTCCTCCCCTGTGAAACCCTTAGCTCGGAAAATGTTTTCACGACAAAGAAATAACCGCTGCTAGCCAGCTATAATAAATTCCGAGGCCAGATGCAAAGTGATAGTCAGTCACAGCCGAAGTAGATGTTGAGTACGTAGCCGAGATGAAACGTAGAGGTAAAGAATAGGGGAGACAGAGAGTACATGTACTTGTAAGTGGGGGTACAGTAAACATGTCCTGTTAAATACGATACATACCAGATCTTTGACGACGGGGAACAGTTGGTCATCGTGGAATGCGCTTTTACTTTTGATAATCATTAGTCAAGCAGTCACGATATCCCATCTCAAGTAAGACACCGAGACTTAAACAGGAACAGCACATTGAAACTCACAGAGAACAACACGGCCCGGAAAACCATTCTGGGGCATACCCAAACAGAAAGACATCCTTTTTTTGTGGCCCCCACGCTCCCGAAACCCCTATATTCGGCCAGCCCCAGACTCTATTCGTAGCCAAGTCTCGTTAGGTTCACTGTCAGAGATGGTGGGCTGGTGATAGCCAGGAACAAAAGTTAGAAGAGAGTTGACCGTGTCTTGTTTACGCGTTCAGGGCCAGTGAAAAACGCGCATTCCCCGGAATTTATACAGTGCTCAGGGGCCACTGTACACCTCTTATTCCAGTACATCCACTCTACGTGTCCTTGCTGTTGTGCTGGCTCTACGGTAGCTCGTTTGTACTCATTTTGTAATAATCCTTATCCTGTATTATCTATGCCCAATCCAGTTTCCTGGGTCTATCTAAGTAGACGTTAGTAGAGAGATACCTACTGGCTGGGAGAGCCAGAGGTGGAGCAGACACGCCGGTCCGCTCGAAAGAGTCATGCGCGTTATAAATATCATGGCCAGCCGCCCACGCCGGGTGGACCAGCTGAAGAGAGCCATGGTGGAGTTTCAAACTCGAGATTGCCGCATCCCATTAAATGCACAATAAAATAACAACAATAAATATCATCATCTCATCATAACTGGTCAACGAATCGCTGAACCTCTTTGGTGAGATCGCCCAGACAGTCGTCGGGGTCGTCGGCGGCCGAGATGGAGACGGACAGAGCGCCTCCCTTGACTCCAACGGCTCCAAACTGCAGGAACGCACAGTTGGCGCCCGTACACTGAGAGAAGCGCAGTCGCTCAATGTTGGTTCCGCAGGGATCCACGGCACAGAGGTTCGAGATGGAGAAGAGCTCCGAACGAGCCGCGCCCTCTGTGTGGGATTCGAAAAAGTCCTTGATTGAGGGGACAAACTGGATCATGCCAATGTCATGCATGGCGGCGGGACAGTCGTCGGGCCGCGACTTGGCCACGTTTTCCAGCACCGACGCCCGGAACCCCCGTGCAATGTCGTAGAACTCCTTGGACTTGTAGTAGCCCTTCTTCTGCACGTTCTTGGGCGGGGGCACCACTGTCTGCAGCTCGGCGTCTCCAACCATGCATCCCAGCGAAGCCAGCTGCTCCTTGCGAATGAACTGGCGCGCGTTGTAGGGGATTCGCGCGTTGGCTCGCATCTTGGACGACGACACGGGGTAGTGTCTGTAGAGGGTGTCTGAGGAGGCCGACACCAGCACCGCAAACAGCACTGCCGAGGCCGACACCTCGTTCTTGTGGCACGTGTCCAGCAGCCGCTTGGTCTTGGCCTTGTCGATGTCGATCAGCGAGTATCGCCCGGTCCACTTCTTTCGGTGTTTGGGACCCGTTCCAAATCGGTACTGGTCCACCTCCTTGGAGTACACCAGTCGTCGCAGCGCCGTGGCAAAGGTGCACAATGGCTTGGCGTACTCCTCCATGAGCGCCACGCACAGCTTCCAGTAGGGCACCGAGACGTTCATCTGGCCCTCGAGGGGAGGGGGAATGGGGGCTCCCGACACCAGGGCCACGTCATGGCGCGAAACAGACGGGTTTCGCACGTTCTGGCACGCCTTGGCCAGCTTGACACAGACAGAGGCGCCAGACATGCCATCGAGCGGCGTGTGGTCGTAGACAAAGACAATCTCCTTGCCCTTGTTGATGGGGAAGACTCGCCACAGGGGCTTGTCGCCCTGCAGATCAAACTGAATGTCGTGGAGCTGGGTGTGGATGTTGGCGATGTTCTCCTCGTTGAAGTGCTCCAGCGACACGGCGTCGGATATTCGGATGCCCTTGAGTTTGGTGAAGCGCAGGTCTTTTTCCTTGCGGCCCGTGACCACGACGCCCAGCATGGGTTCGTCCATGATCACGTCGGCCACGGCCTGGTACAGTACGTTGAGTTCCACGGGCTCGTCGAGTTCGGCGGAGACCCAGACGTTTGTGTAGAGCCCGAGCTGGGCTCTCACCGCCATGAGTCGTTCTAGGGGTCCTGGGTTAGTATTGCAAGCTCATGTGGCTGGGGTATCTGATAGTGCGCTTTGGCGTGTTTTCCAGCAGTTGCGTCGCGTGGGAAACCGCAGGAGAGTGTGTGCCGCGGCGAATAACGCCTCCCTGAGCCCTTCCCCGGCTACCGCCACTCACCAAGTTGTCGAGACATGTTGTCGCCCATCTCAGGTTCCATCTCGTCCCTTTTGTACAGAAAATAAGCTCTTGGGAAGATATAATCGGAGTTGGCAGTGTAGGAGGGGCAAAAGGATAAGTTGCAAAGTTTGATTGAAAGAGCAAAAGGAAAATGGACAAACGACTAAAGACAAACGGCCAGAAAGTTGGCCATCTTGGCTGGGAAAAATGTCATGATCGTGAAACGGGGATGAAGGTGTTTTTCCAGATTCTGGCTGATTTTTTTGCTTTCTCGCCTATTAAGACCCACGTGGTCGCCCCGCCGGCGAAACATCGCAACGTAGGGTGGAGTACCACTGTAACATTCCACCTGCTTCCGCGACACCAACCGCAATTAATTATAGCAGCATAACTGACATGTGAAACGACCCACCTGCAACGTCCACCGCTGTTTGTTTAGGGAGGAGCCAAGCCAACAAAGGAGAGTGCATAGAGTTTCGCCTGGCCTTTGTCCCGAGACTTGGCTCTTTTTAGAGTGTCTCTTCCTTGTCACTTGACTCCTCCCAAAAGTAGTGTCGTCGGACAGTCACTTGCACCCAACCTGTGATTCTGGTAGCCGTGCGCGCGCTCTTCCTTGGGATCCACTCCTTTCCCAGCTAGCTCCACTAGAAAGCCCCCTACTGCATTCTTAGCACTGCCCCTGCTTCCGGGCCCCAGCTTCCTCCAAAGTTCCATTTCGCTAGACATACACCTGTGGTGCGAGATTCAGCCTCTGAGCCGGTGCCAAGAAGGGTAATACGGGGCTTTTCAAAAAACAAGAAACCACAAAAAGCAACGCAAAAGGGGGCCTGTGCTCGTTTTAGACATAGTACCTACACGCGTCGTCTCCCAGCTAAATTCCCCCCTGCCCCTTTGCAAGCTTCCCAGCACGCGTCTGGCGTTAAATCTCTTGCCGACCAAACAAAATTATAACCCATATAGTCACAAACTCTAGCAACTAGCCGACCCGACGGCAATGTTGTCGACCAGGAATGGGGAGGTCTACAACTTGTGGAGATCCAAGCAAGGGAGTTTCTCCGGCAACTGAAGTCGTATTTTTGCGAGCACTTGCCCTGCAGCTCCAGCGGCCAGTGACAGCATGCTTCTATTAATGTATCTACTTGTATGTGCATTCTTCTATTGTTCCCTCTTCCATCTGTGCAGACTGCATCGGTGTACAGCCTACCTGTCCGGGAAAGAAGTTGGCAGTGCGCGTTCCTCTGTGCAAGACTTTCAGGTCCTGCGCAAACACACTGTACATGGCCCACAATCTTCGTCGTTTGCTGGTTTTTGCTTTCAAGCTATTTCTGTCTTCTCCCCAGATCCCAAGGTCTTTTTCTATATGGCACGGCGTGCAAATTCCCTCAAGTGTGGCCTTTTTTTCTTTCTTCTTTTTCGTTTTTCTCCAATTCAGTTTGCCCTTTGAATTAAAAGTACACGTTTGAAACCTGGAATGAGCAGGGTGAGGGAGGTGGGAGATGGCGATTAGTAAGGCCAATTTTTTTGCTTCCAGAGAAAAACAGCAACAAATACAATACTGTAATTAGAGACCTGCTTCTTCTCGGTCAATGGCAAGCCTGGCTACTTGTGTCACCCTCACCCAACTTCCACATACCAGAACCTCAACCTCAACCTCAAACTCGTGTTTGCATAGATCCCCTTTGGGATAAGTGGTCGGAGTCATCGGAGACTTGGCTCCCAGTTTGACTCGAGATGTACGACTTGCTATCCGACGCACACCAGATGCAGATCTAAAAATGGCGCATAGGGCTGGATCAACTGCCAGGATTGGAAGACATACATTTTCGGCCCGCGTTGAAAACAGGGACCCTCAGAGGACCCTCCTGAAGCTTGGAGTACAAATCCCGCACTCGCTAGCCAAACTATAGGCGTTTCTGGCGGCCTGAAACACATTCCATGGACTCCGCACTTAGTAACACCCCTTTCTTCTGGGCTCCCCACATTCTTGGCAACTCAGCCCTGCCTCTCTTAGGCTGCCAAGAGCACCAGCCTTGCATATCCCGGGAATAACTGCTGGCCATCAACCTACTTTGCCAGTCTGGATCTTCGTCTGGGCTCATAATCTTGTTGCCAGCTTGAAACCTCCTGTCTGGGGGTCATGTGAATGCAACACGAGACTCTGGAGTCCACGAGAACCCCCACGAACGGCACTAGTAGAAAACACGAGAACCACTGCTAAAAAAAATCAACGGGGGCTCCAAGGGCTGTACTGTGAATGTGAATGGCCACTCCTTCGTACTTGGAGCTCCATTGGGCCCAGTTTCTACTTGTAGAACTAATGCCCCTTCTTCTCCCCTTCTCGACCTGATTCGAGGGCATCAAAACTGTTTCAGACACAAGGCAGGGGTGGATCTATACAGCGATACGGCGAAGACATGCTCGGCGTGCAAATCCATATCACTTCTGTTTTCGGTAGACAAGGTCGTAACTCATATCACCTCGATAATGCCTCTTGTTCGCGCGGTAAACGAAACCATACAGTGGAATTCTCCTTGCCTCCAAGCGACTCGAGATGTCAACAGTGCGGCTTATTAGCTAACTCCTACGGCATGTGTGATATTACTCCTGAACCTTTGGATCATGGGATAGTCTACGTCGTCACTAGTATCCGTACGGAGTGGTCACACCCATTAGGGGTCAAATAAACTTGAATACAGGTGGTATCACCGTTCACATTAATAACTCAGGAGAATAATCTGCAATTATTACTGATCACGAAGGTGTGACACAGATCTGAGTCAATACGCCCAAAGTGGGGGCCACTGCAGCCTCCACAACTTTCCACACTCTACACTCTCCATCTTCTCCTCACATCAAACATCAAATCAATTCATTTAGTATACATTAAAAAATATCCATCATATTAGTGAAATTCTTCTCACCTCGCTCCTTCCAGTACTCTCCATTGTACTTGAAGTAAGTCTCGCCAGTAACGGGGTGCTTGGCCTCCTCGAAAAATCGAGGCTTGTACACCTCGCCCTTGGCCTCTCGCTCTCGTCGGGCAGCTCGCTGCTTCTCCTCCACTCGGTTCTTCTCCGTTGCGGCATCGTCGTATCTTGCCTCCTCCATGGCTCGCTGATCGGGTCGAAGACGAGTATCAGTGGGAGCCAACCAGGGCTTGAGTCTGTCGGGAAGAGCGTTCAGAGTGATGGCAAACGGCGTAAGGTTGAAGGGGGCAGCAGGTCGGGGGTTGACCTCCCAAATGACCTCCTTGGACTCAGAACCATGCTTCTTGAGGTAGAACTTTTCGTGCCAGTGACCACCAACGGTCCACTGAGGGTTGCCGTTCTTGTCCACAACGTTACCCTTGACCTCAAACGCTCCGGCGCCTCGCCATCCTCGAGCCTTGAAGTGCAGAGTACAGGTGTCTCCGGTATCGTGGTTGGTGATGGTCATGTCACCGTAGTTATCGACAACGGGGGAACCAGTGATAATACCAACGACCTGGGTGTTGACCTTCTTCCAGGTGTACAGCTCCGGCGGAGCATTGTCAGGTCGCAGGTTCAGGAACAGAGTACCAAGAGGGTTAATGTCGAAAGCTCGTCCAGTGAACTTGGACTTGACGTTAGACTCACCCATGTAGTCCCAGTAAGGAGACTCGGCATGACAAGCTCCAATAGGAGGGTGATGCGAAACCTGCTCACTGAAGAATCGGAACTTCTTATCGGGTCGGGCGTACTCGTAGGTCTCACCAAGAAGAGGGTTGAAGGGCTTGGCAACTCGCAGAGTAGTGGAAGCGTACTCGGAAGCAGCAAAGGCAGCAACATAAGCCAGTCGCTTGGTAGAGTCGTCAAAGGTTCGAGCCTTATCCAGCAGATCAGTGTACTCCATATCCTCGGCAACTCGCTGAAGCAGGGAAGAACACTCGTTGAAAGACACGGGCAGAGTCATCTTGGTCATATCCTTACCAACCAGGTTCTTGAGAATACCCCACAGAGACACCTTGGGTCGGTTGTCGGCAGAAATGGCCAGCTGCTTTCGAGGGGGGTCCTCGTAACCAGCGAAAGAGTTCTCATCGAGAATCTCGTCCCACTTCTCCTTCTGCTCCTCAACACTCAGCTTCACGTCGCCAACACCAAAGGGCAGAGAAACGTCCTTCTTGGGGGCAGAGGTCTTCTGGGGAGCGGCGCTCTTCTGCTGAGCCTGGGGCTGAGACTGCTGAGACTGCTGAGACTGCTGAGACTGCTGGGGCTGCTGGGACTGCTGGGGCTGAGCACTCTTCTGCTGGGTCTGCTGGGGAATAGACTGCTGAGAAGAGTGGGCAGCAGCACCGGCACCAAGAGCGCCAGCACCGACAGCTCCGGCAGCGGCACCAGCAGCAGCGCCTCCAAGACCATGACCAGAGGACTGGTTCTGGGGAATAGGAGGTCGCTGAGTCTGGCCCTGAGGAGCCTGAGGAGCCTGTCCCTGGGGAGGCTGGGTAGGCTGTCCGTGAGGAACAGGGGGAGCCTGGCCCTGAGGAGGCTGAGCATGGGACTGGGGCACGGGAGGAGCCTGTCCATGGGGAGCCTGGCTCTGGGGGTTGAACTGAGGCTGTCCCTGGGGAACAGGAGGAGCCTGGCCATACTGCTGCTGGCCGTACTGCTGCTGCTGACCATGCTGCTGCTGACCATGCTGCTGCTGCTGCTGACCATGCTGCTGCTGACCGTGCTGCTGCTGACCGTACTGCTGCTGCTGACCATGCTGATCTCGAGAGTGAGGTCGCTCGTGGCTGGCAACAGATCGAACAGACTGGGGTCGGCTATCCTGTCTCACAGACTGAGGTCGGCTGCCCTCACCGTAATGAGAGGAGCTCTGGGAGTAGTGAGAGTCTCTGGAGGGAGGGGCGGCAAACGAGTCTCGAGAAGGAGTGGCGGCGTGACCGGGCTGGTTGTGCAGAGGAGGCTGAGACAGGGGCTGGTGCGACTTGCTGTTGCTGTGGGCCTGGGAAGCAACCACGGCAGCGGCCTGAGCAGGGTTCTGGGCACCGTGACCATGACCGTGGGTCTGGTTGGGCTGAACGTGCTGCTGCTGCTGCTGCTGGGGCACTCGCTGAGACTGACCGGGCTGCAGCTGGCCACCAGACTGTCCTCCAGCACCCACAAACGAGCCATGCTCGGTGTAGGGGGTCTGGGCCAGAGGAGAGGGGTCGGTGATGGACTTGGCAGGCTGGGCGGGCTGAGCTCGAACACCGTCGTTGACAGCTTCATAGGCATCGGCCTGAGCAACAGCAATACCGAAGGGGTTCTGCTGAGCAGGAGTCTGGGCAGGAGCACCGTGAGAAACAGCAGCAGGACCGGGATCGAATCGAGACTTGGGGACAGCAGGGGCAGGAGCAACAGGGGGAGCAGTGGTAGGAGCAGCAGATCGAGAGACAGCTCCTCCAGCAAGACCGCCGGCAGCGGCAGCTCCGGGGCCAATTCCGTGGCCAGAAGACTGCTGAGACTCCTCAAAGTCAAAGCCGGGCTCCTGGATCTCGGGAATGTCCTGAGTATCGTCAGCATCAAAGAACTCGTCGTCAGAATCGTCAGAAAACTCGGGGGCCTCGGGGAAGGGGGGAGAAGCAAAGCCAGCAGCGATGCCGTGGAGGTTCTGCATGGAAGGATCGGGAGACATGGCGCCAGACAGAGAGTTTCGCTGGTACGACGTGTAAGCCTCTCGCAGACTTCGTCGAGCCTTCTTCTTCTGCTGGGTGGCCTCGTGCAGCTCTCGCTGGATCTTCTCATGCTCCTTCTCCAGGCTCTGGACGTTCTGCTCCCACAGATGCTGGATGTCAATCTCTCGGGCAAGACGTCGCTGGTAGTACACCTCTCGGGTCTGGACCATGCCGGTGTACTCCTGGTGGAGTCGCTCGAGCTGCGAAACGCCGTCCTCCAGAGCCTTGAGACCAAGACCCAGGTTTCGGGGGTTCAGCTCGCCCTTGTCGTTGGACTGCAGCAGAATGGTGAGGGCGTTTCGGATCATCTTGAACTCCAGACCGATAGATCGGCCCATGAAGGCGTAGTCGGCGTCGTTGGGGGCTCCCATCTGGGCAAGATCCTCGGCGTCGTTGGTGTCATCATCATCGTCAGAAGCGTACTCCTCAAGATCAACCTCCTCGTCGGGAGCTCCAGAAGAAGAGGCAGCTCGAGATCGAACAGACGACGAGCCAGCGTTGACCATATCAGAAGGCGACAGCTGGTTGTTGCTGTAGGCAGAGATGGGTCGCTCGGAAGCAGCAGCAGGGATGGCAGGAGGAGGGCCAGAGGGAGGAGGCATGTTGTTACCTCCAGCAGCTGCGGCAGCAATGCCTCCAGCAGCGGCTCCGGCTCCAGCAGCGGCTCCAGCACCGACGCCAGAGGCACCGTGAGAGGCGCCTCCGCTGGGAATGGCACTTCCAGCTCCACCAGCTGCACTGCCAGCACCGGCTGCTCCTCCAGCAGCGGTTGCGGTGGAGGCAGATCGAGACTTCTTCTTGCTGCCTCCGTCCTGGTCCTTGGCCCATCGAATGGCGTTGCTGATGTTCCACACCCACTTGTTGGTCTCCACATGATGCTTGGCCTTGAGGTGGAACTTGTAGCCTCCCTGGACCTTGGAGCCGACCTCGAACTTGAGATCCTCGCTCTTGTCGAGCCGCACGTAGGCGTTCTTCATGTTGATGGAGCCTCGACAGGTGTCGGTGCTGTCCTGCTTCTTGTAGTAGGACAGCACGCCGTCCTCCAGCACAAACCACCGCAGCTTGTAGCCCGAGGTGAAGTTAGTCCACTTTTTGAGGAATCCCTTCATCTGGGGCGCGGGGTTCGACTGCTTGGGCGGGCCGTTGGCAATGTCGGCCTCGGAGATGACCTGTTGCTTGGCGGTGGACTTTTGCAGCATCTGACGGATGGTTTCGTCCTTGGTCAGGTCCGAGGGCAGCTGGCCGTTCTTGTTTCGCACCAGAGGGTCGCCTCCGTGCGACAAGATGAACTCGACCATTCGGGCGTCTCGTCTGTGTGCAAAGTCGTGGAGAACGGTGGAGCCGGTCTCGGGGTTGTGGCCGTTGATGTCGAGCAGCGACGACGACCGGGGGTTGGTCAGCAGCGCGTCAATCGCCTGCAGGTCGCCCTTGTCGAACGCGATCTTCATCTCGTTGCTGATCTTCTCCACGTACTTGTTTCGCTCCGTCTGGATCGTCTCGGCAATCTCGGGGTACCGGGCAACCTCCATGGGCTGTCGGCCGAGCGAGTCCACCAGAGTGTCGTCAATCTCGGGCTGCTGCAGCAGGAACAGCACCACCTCGTCTCGACCCTGCTCGGCAGCCAGGTGCAGGGGGGTCTTGTTGTAGATGGTGTCTTCGTCCGAGGGCGCAGTCTGTGCGTTGACGTCAATGTCGGGGTACTTTTGTAGCAGGAACTTGACCACCTCGAGGTCCGAGACCTGGACGGCAATGTCGAGCAGATCGTTTCGGAGCTCGGTGTTGGAGTGGGGACCCTCGGCAATGGCCTGGATCCGCTCGAGATCGTTGGATCGCAGGGTCGACACAATCTTGAGTCGAGCAATGGATCGCTCTACATTGTTGTCTGTGTTAGGGGGGAACTAGGGGGTAAAGAGATGATTCAGAAACAGGGACACAAACACAGAGAGGATATGCGTGAATTCGCCATGTGTCGCAGGGCGTGGTATCTCTTGGAAAACAAAAGTTTCATGTTGAAAGTCTTCAATGAGGTGGAGTTGTAAAGTACCGGATATAAGCCTCATGTGTTTTCGCTGTCGTCGTTTGTCGTCTACTTTAATTAACGCGGTCCGCAACAACGTCCTTCAAATCGCAATGGGTATCAATTGAGCTTCAGATGGTCCCTATGTCCTCATTCAACACATTGTCTGTGTCGTCCTCATCATGTCGTCCACCTATGTCGTCCATGTCGTCGTCTGTCATATCACCTCATCTCACATCATCTCATCTCTCGTCTCATCTGTCGCTACTCACTCTGAACTTGCAAGGTGGGCTCGGAAAGAGGCTGCTGCGGGGCTGTCTGCTGAGGCTGGTGAGAACCGGCAGAGCGAGCCTGGTGCTGCTCCTGGTAGGAGGCCGGCACTGGTGGCGCCTGGGTCTGGATCGTGGAGCTGGAGGGCTGTCGTGAGGCCCGGGGATCCAGCGTTTTGGGCTGTGACATGGCGGGGGAGGAAGTGGCTACCGGGGTGTGTGGTCGCTGGGGTCGGGGCTTCCTCAGTTGCAAAGTGACGTGGAAGAGAACGCGTTTCTTTACCCTTCACTAAGATTGCTAAAACCGCTCTGAGTTATAGACATTTGGACACTCCTCCAACGTGCGCCAGACATGCACGCTCATAAAGAAAAGGCAAATATAAGCTTTGGGCCGGCGTGTATGGTGTCCTCCCAAGTCAGCAGCTTTTTTTTGCTCCATGTTATTTTCCGGACATGTGCGGCATTTACCAAACACGGGTGCTGACTAAGCCGGTTTTGCGCCCGCCCACGGTGCTCGCCCGCCCCAATTGGTTCCAAATCTCCACTTTCCCCGCCATTCGCCCTACTGCTCAGCGCTTAGGTGGTTACATCACGCCTTGCACTAACTCCATGTGATCCTTCATGGCGATATAGACTTTGAGTGTCTTCTCAAGTTACGAGCCGACCCGAGTGTTTGTAGTGATATAATGAGGGTATAGGGCTGGAAGGGGCTGGTGTGGGGAGTTGCGGAGCCCGCAGGTTGATTTGTGGTCGAAACCGCCCTGCTACAGGCCCACTAACCGCTAATATCTCATTCCGTTGCTACTGTCTCATATCGGGCTGGTAAAGCTTTACGATGACAACTGAGAAACAGGCCAGAAATGCTTCTCGCAGAGCTCGAATTCGTCGCTGGTTTGTCACCCGCCACTTTACCCGATTGGTGTCGCTGAGGCTGGGGTTTGGCACGTGAAGGACTTTATCCAGCTCACAATTACTTCTTTCCCTGCCCCTGCCTACAAGTAGCTCCTGATGTAAATCGTCTCCCTGCATGGAGTCCAGCACTACAGCACAATGATCTGAAACCGCTTGTATTGCAATATGACACATGTGACAACCGGTGACACAGTGCGAGTGGGTCCTATGCCACGAGAAGCCCACAAATACCTCAATACCCGGCGTGCTTGGAGCGCTCAAACAACACTTGCTGACACACTTGTCTGGCTTATGTGCGATTACATGTGACTCGAAGGCTATAAACATCTAGCTCTGGGTTTAGCTACTCGGATGAAGATGACGTAATCTAGAGGTCGCTAACAGAGGCCTAAGATGGCGGGCTGGGGAGATGGGGGGGCGGGATCACGTGACCGCATGGTCATTTCGGCTCCGAGACTCCTGCTTTCCCCACTGTACGTCTCTCAGGCAACCCCACCACTCGCGCTCAAAACGGGGCTGTGCAATGTCAAAGTGTCTTGGATGCATGTCCTCTCTCTTAAGTAATGTGAAAGCCGGAAATTGAAAATGAGGAGGGAAAATCAGCGTTAATTGAATCAACAAAAGAAACGTGAGGCTCAAGATGCTGGACAGTCCCGGAACAAGTTGATCCGCGGGAGTAAAATGAAAGTCACTGCTACTTGTACATGCTTGTACTTGCGTCAGCTTGTTTTGTGGGACCCCTAAAAGTTCCCAAAACAGCAATCATTACGTCACTGTGGCCATTGTTGAATGTCGGCCAAATAATATCCATTTTCTTGCTCTGTTCGATTCTTCCACACGTTGTTCCATACCTCCACCCAATCACATTGCCTTCAAAAAGCCAACTCTATAGACGCGTTCAGGAAGACGGCCATAAGATTTCCGCTTTGGTGAGGAATGTCGATATATGGGGAGAAGGGGAGAGAATCGGTCGTGAAAGGGGGAGATTTCGGAGACAATTGGCAGTGCCCCTGCGTTGTCGGAAAGCGATTGATAAAGTTGCAACTAAGCTTGAGTTATGAGTCCTGTAAGTTACGGGGAAATGGAGATTTAGTTAGGCTGGTAGTTGACGTTGGGAGAAAGTGCTTCAACTAGATACTTGGAGGATGGAAGTAAAACTCTTACAGAAGATCAAGCTCGATTAAGAGCAGAACTACTTGTACGGTACTTGTAAGAATACTTTAGAGACGAGGGATCGGTTCAGTTCCTACAAAGTCAAAGAGACTTCATCTTAATCGCTATAAATCTGGGTATGTGCTCAACAAGCTCTTCCACTACACTCTCTCACACCCCTCCAGAACACATTAAAACGAATTCATTAGTTAGTTAAGTCCTCCATCCCCGCTTACTCCATGAGATACCACCACTCGTGGTTCTGAGCGCATCCATTCTCACAGGCAAACGCAATAGGGTCCACCTTGTCTCCAAACAGAATGTATAGGGCCACCGCCACGTTCATGATACGTTCTGGGCCATGCGGAAGAGTCCATAGGCTGGGAATGTCCGCCTTTTGAAGTTTGGCACTCAACTGCTCCTCGTCGTCCTTCCCCGTGGTTCCTGAAAGATGTCTGTGGGCCTCGTAGACCTGGCGAAGCACATTTTCATGCTCAATGTACTTTTTCGCCTTCATTTGCAGCTCGGACTCGGTGGTGGTGAACTGATTCAGCGTCGTACCGGTCTCGTACGCCTCACAGTATGCTGCAAACAGACATTGCAGGCTGTTCAGGTCTTCGTTTTCCATTTCATGCTCTAGAAGGCGTCACTAGCCAGACAGAACCCGGCCACGGTGGACTTATAAACAGCAGTTAGCGTCATGCGGCTGGAATGAGGGGCTGAAAACCATTAACGTCCGAACCTGCTGTTTAGTCATGTTTTACGTCATTATAGGCCGCCAATGCTACATGCCAAGATAGCCCATAGTGGTGATCTTGGCGTATGGGTAGTACTGGCGTGTAGAAGGAGGCAGCGAAGGGCGGTGGACCCCACAATCGGGCCTGTGCCAGCGCCCTATCGGAGCTTGCAACCTCCGACCCCATAATATAAAACAGTCATGGGTCTCATTTGTCCTTACCCTGTGTAGCTTAAAAGCACACTAACCACTGCTAGTTTCTCACCAATTGTTGAATGATGAGCATTGAGAATACGAAGACTTTTAGTGTCTTCTTTTCAATGTAACGATGGCACGTAATAGCTCTTTTGTCCTTTGGTATCACTTTAGCCCATAGCGGGGATAAATGAACAAAACCGTCGCTAGGGATTAGACGTCTCCACAGGTAAGACACTGGGTTCCCAGACACCAGTCGATGAACCCACATGTCATTCATAGACAAGACAAGGTGTCGTATTATCAAATAAACAACCAATTGGGCTTTCAGCTTGGCCACGAGGATAAGGGTGGGTGTTATCGATGCCCGGTGAATGATAGATTTCTCGAAAGAAAGCGGTTTTCTATCGATCCCATCACTAGCGGTTCCCCACAATCCTTCTGGTATCACTTTTCACACTTGTCGCACTTTCAATTCTAGTCATCGTTCAAGCCATACACGTTTTTCCATACCATATACAGAATCTCCGTTATCGACTGTCAATGAATCACCTCAAAAGCTTTTTTATTCTTAAGATGGATTTGTTTTTTGATTCGACGTTCATTTTTCTTTCAAAATATTCACGTCTCACATATCCGCACATCGACACCCACCAGAATCGAACCTGTGAGCTTTTCTGTTAACCTCGATGACGCCAGTTCGAAACCTCAAAGTCCCACTTCCCATCCATTTTCCAAACCGCGAAACAAACTTTTCTCAGAGTGCTGTGAAAAATCACCTCTGGATCACATCTCCACACAACACCATGATGAACCTGCGAACGTGTATCAGTGGTGTGCGACACCTGTCGACCTCGCGGGCCCTGTGCAACGCCCCCAAGCCCGGGCTGGAGAACTACGCCCGAGTGGTAGACTCCATCAAGAACGACAAGCAGCAGCAGCAGCAGCGATCTGAGCAGAAGCCCAAGAAGAAGCTCAATCTGCGAAAGAAGACGGTTGCCTCAGAGTCCTACGCTCCCGGACAGGGCCGAGTTGCTCACCGAGGCATGAACCAGACCCCCCGAGTTGACCGACGAGTCAAGTTTGGCAACGCTTCATCTGCCATCAACGATAACATCCAGTCCACCAACTACGACGCCGGCAACGACAAGTACAAGAAGCGACGTACTCCCCTGGACAAGAAGGTGGTGCCCAAGCGATACGGACAATACAAGGCCGACGAGGACCGAAAGGCGCCCCGAAAGCTGTTCAGAAAGAACGACCGAGAGGTCCGACCCGAGCGAAAGCGAGACGACGGCGACGGCAAGCTGACCGAATTTGTCACCGTGGCCGAAAACGCCCGGCTGCAGGCTGCCCTCAACGACCTGGACTTTGAGAACAAGGACGTGTCCAAGGCCTTTGCTACCCTCATCACCTCCGAGCAACAGCCCCGAACCACCAAGATCAACACCTCGCAGATGTTCAGCGACGCCTTTGACCCCTCCAAGAGCTCGCCCTTCAAGACCGGCGTTGCCAAGCCCGCCAAGGCCTCCGCCGAGGACTTTGTGGTCCGAAGCCTCAACCAGAACTACTCGCTCAGCGCCGAGCAGGCCACCACTCTGCTGGACATTGTGTCTGGAAAAACCCCCATTGCCTCTCTCAAGATGAAGGAGGAGAAATAGTATGTATATAGTATGTGACGAATGAAAGAGAGATGCTCACCGAGCATCCATTTAGAAGAGTTATGGGATTGTGATGGAGTAGTGAGGATATAGAACAGATCATAAGCCTATGTGTAGTAGTAATGATGTTTGTAAGCAGATGCCTCCAATCAATAACTTCAGTCAAACAATTATGGAGGATAGTGTCTCTACGCTTTGTCATTTACCTGTTGACCAATGTCAATTCTACATGTGCAGTACTTCTATGAGTTATTCTCAGGTCTCTTGGTTACCTACTTGTACTATTTTCAATCATTAATCATTAATTATACATATTACTGAGTCCCGTACTCGTGCTTCACTCCCTCCTAACCTCAGCGTCAATTCGAGTCAGAGTAGTCAGCTGGTTGGTCATGCTCACATTCTCACTTCGAGTCAGACTCTTCATCATCAGACTCCTGTTCTTGTCATTGGTGAGCTGCCGAAGAACGTTCTTGAGGTACCCGTTGAGAATCTCAATGGGCCAACTAGGAGGCACGGCGTTGAGCACAAACTTGGTTTCCAGATGGTTGCCGTACTTTTCCATCACATGACGACAATAATAGATCTGAGTCTCTTGATCAGAACCAGTTTTCAGAAGCTGCTTGAACAGGTGAGAAAACAGCGACCGTTGGAGAGTCTCATCAGCAGCAACAGTGCTTTCATCTTCCTCGCCAGGACCCTTCACATTAGCGCAGTAGTCAATTGCGGTTTGGTAGTCAGTCAGATCGTGAACCAACATGTCAATGCATCGCTGATGATCACCCAGTTGGCCGTAAATGATGACCAACTCCAGAAGAAATTGGCTCTGGTAGGGAATGAGCTTCTCTTGGAAACTCAGGTAGTCCTCGAGAGTCAGAGAAGATGACCAATTGACATCAAAATGCCACTTTGTGTCTCCAAATACACCCTTTCCTCTAGACTTCTTGCCTCCGGTAGCCTTGGCTTCGTCCTTCTCTCTCTTTTCGCCGCACAATCCTCTGTCAATCATTCGAATGATCTCAACTCGATTGGCGAGGGTATTATCAGCGCCCTTCTTCGACTTGAGAAACTCAAAGTAAGACCGTTTAGGCGGTTTGAGAGCTTTGTATGCTGCCGTCACCTCTCCCTCTTCGTCCTCCTTGGCATCCTTAATGTCAGTAATGCACTCGTCAATCAGTAGGCCCACGTACTCTCCCACCATGCTGAGCTCACCTTCAACAAACAGCATCTGCTGAAGGTACGATTTCCAAGCCACTTGGTTCTGCATGGCCTTGATAGCAGTTGAGATCTTGTCCTTGTCTTCCTTGGAGTTGAACTTGATCTTTGAGCCAGCGTTAGAACTGTCTTGGTCCACAAAGATGGCCACACCCTCCTGAGGGAACTTGTCCACAAGCCAGAGACCATAGGCACGTACGAGTTCCTTGTCCGAGCAAGTCTTTAGAAGCGCAGACAGTCGCTTAGGGCCGTTGGTGAACAGTGGCTCTTCAATGTCACCTGCAAGAATAGACTGCCAGATTTCACAAACAGAAGCAATCTTGTTGACACGCAGATCCAGCAGCGAAAGAGGATACCACTTTTTGTGTTCTCTGAGAATCACAGCAGACTCAGAAATACCCTTGTCTGAAACCAGTTGCTGCTCGACGAGATGCATGATAGCAGGAGTGATGACGTCAGCGTCGTCTTCCGGAGCTTTGCTCTTGAGGAAATCACTGGCGCACTTGGACACCAGCAATTGACACAGGAAAACCTCGAGCATCCATCTGCCTTGGAAATCTGACATGTTAGAATCCCTCAGGTGGTAGCGGCAGATATCGTAGCAAGTCTGCCACCAATCAGGAGAGACAATGTTCCCAGATTTGTCACCAGGAGCAACCATACTCTTGGCAACCTCAAGTGCAGTAACCACACCGTTAGGCACCTCCAGCTTGTCAAGAATCTTGGGGTAGAAAATGTACATGAGAATCTTGAGATCCAAAAGGTACTCGTGGAACGAGTTGGTCCAGATTTGCTTGAAATCGGCCTGTCGGTCATGAGACAGGTGTGAGAGACACACCAGAAGCTGCAGATACTCCTTCTGGCACTTGGCAGCCTCTGAGTTGGCAGCATCAGCCTCACCGAAAGATTCAAGCTCAGTGTAGAGTTCTCCTAGCTTTTGCTGCTCAACCAGAGTCTCCAGATGAAACAGTCGAGGAGTGGAAATGTATGTGAAGACTCCATTATCTGAGTATGTAAAGATATTGGACGAGGTCTTGCACCATGTGGTAAGCTTAGTAGCATGGGACGACTCTTCTGTATCCTTATCTTTAGAACCCTCCTTATCCTTAGCGTACACGTCGACCAGGGTGAGCTTGTTCACCATTTCAGGAAATGGGATTTCAAACTGTTTGAGAACCTTGGAGATGGTCACCTTGGTTGCCGGTTCTTCGGTCTGGGGTTCAGTCTGGGGTTCTTCAGGTTTGGGCTCCTCTTTGGCGCCCTCCTCGGGCTTCTTGTCAGCTTCAGAAGGCTCTCCCTTGTCATCCTTGTCTTCGTCCTCTCCAGTCTTTCCCTCTTCCTCCTTCTTATCGTCCTTCTTATCGTCCTTCTCGGTCTTATCATCCTCTTTCACCTCCTCCTTTTCTTCCTCCACCTTCTCCTTTTCATCACCAATCAGCACCTCAGCTTGGTTAACGACATTGTGGAAACACACCTTCTGTCCCACAACAGCTCCGACAAGAGGATAGTCCACCACCACCGACGTGGGATAGTCGTTCCACGCAATAGTGCCTCGAGATATATCTCCATCGCTGTTGATGATCATTCCCATGGCAGGATCTCCTTTTTGAGTGCCACAGGCGACCAGGAACTCGGAGTCTCCAACAAGAGCAGTGACAGGTTGAGGCTTCAGATCAGCGCCATTGTCAGCTCCACTCCACACCTCGAAAAGAGGCACCTTTCTCACTCGCTCGACATCCACAAGATCATAGGTTTTGGTATTTCCCACCAGACAAAGACGTCCTCGACGCACTCCTGTCAGGGCCTCTGCGTAGCTAACGTCCTTGACGAGTTTCAAGCCGTTGGCAGACACATTGATAATTCGTATCGTGTTTTTGGTGAATGTGGTCACGTGCACGGAAGATGCCGCGGTAGTGGGGTTCTTGAGCAGAGCCCTGGTGATGTCTTGATCCACACACATGTCCAGAACGTCTCTGACTTTGCCAAACCCTGAAGCAGGAGCAAATTCGGGCACTGAGAAGACCGACACGGTGGAATTCGACAGAACCAGAGCTCTGGAGATCTGTGGAAGCACCACAATCTTGTCGACAGCTCTGGTTCGGGTAGCATGCACCTTTTGCCTGCTGGCTATGATATATTGAGGAGGTGCGATTTCTCGTCCTTTGTCGGTAGAGGAGACCTGAATGTCCTGGACACAAAAGAAATGGAGCACTTCTCCGTCTGACGTTCCTAAATACAAGGAGTTTTCTTAGTTAGCATTGAGTGGTAATGGAACACACCGCACCATGTCAGAAGACGTTCTGGTGGTCCAAAAGACACCGTAATTAGACCAATCTGCTCGTCTTCCCCGTGTCAATTGATTCCCACAGTCAAATCAACCATGACACCTCTTCAGCTGTCAGCGTCGTATCTCTTTCAGTACCCCTGTCTCACTCACCCCATGCTTCAATGCAGGTAATGGTGGCGCCCTCCAGCACGTCTGGAGCCAGCGTCTGCACCTTGAGATACGGTGGCGTTTCCATTTCTCTCTCGTATCTCGTAGATGGCCTGGTTGTCGTGTGTACTTGTCGTGGAAAGTGTGTTTGGTTGGACTTGTGATAGAGTTGCAGTTCATGCAGACTACTCCACGTCTTCAACTACAAGAGTTGACAGCTTTCAGCAACGACAAAAACTCCAGAAAAACAGCTGCCGTTCCACTAGCTACCACCATGAGCATATCATATACCGGCCAACTGCCCACTACAAGCCCGCTGTCGCTCACGCAACACATCACTTCAGATAGATACCAACAGGTGATTGAAAATGCAGACGCTGCCCGAGCTCGAGTGAGAGAACAGCTCAAACACGCGAAAAAAACAGGCTGCACCGAAGCCAATGGCGACATCATGCCCGTGGTGAAGGCGCTGGAGGAATACATGCCCCATATCACGAGCATTGTCAATAATGAGGGAGCCTTCCGGTTCACTTCGCAGATTGTCACCTGTTGGAGACTGCCGTTCCAGTCACAGTCTTCAATGGCAAATAAGACTGCTCTACATGGTCTCAGCTACGAATACGTCATGGTTCTCTTCACGTATGCACTGGCTCTGGCTACCTTGGCAAATCAGTACGTGGCTAGAGATAAAGAAGATCGATGGAAACACGCCAGTGCTTATATAAGCAAGGCTAGAGGAGTGGTCGACTACCTGAGACAATGTCGAAGTTTCCAGATCATTTGTGCCGAGCCTCCTTCTTCGGTTCCCCGCGATTTGAGCTCCGCTACCATGTCAGCTTTGTCTCATATGCTATGTGGAGCTTCCCATATGCTCATTTTGTACAAATGCGATGCGGAAACGTATCTGGAAGGAGGAGCTCCTTCTGCAGGAGCCAATTCAGGCGGATTTTCAAGCTCTCTGCTGCTCAGAACGGCCATTTTCGCTCGAGATCAGTTTGAAACTGCTTCCGCTCTACTAGGAGAACCGGTCTCAAAGAGAAAGCTGGTGACAGGTCTAGTCAAAGAGAAGAGTTCCAAGTTTTCTCTGTCGAAAAAGCTGCATTTGAAAAAGGAAGACGCTTCTCCCAGCCTTGCACCTGTTTCCTCTTCTGATTCAAACAGAGACATGTCCTCTACCTCTTCTGGAACACTGGACTCTCTGCTTGCCTGGCTGGGACGTGCACGAGGTGTGGCTGAAGGATTTGTGTTCAAACACATGGCTATTCAGGCCTATGAGAACAACCAGATTGGTAAAGCTGTGGGCGCTGCCTATGCTGCCATTCTGCAGCTGGAAGATATCAAGATTCCCCAAAAATCGGCGCTTTACATCCCTGTTACTCATCTCAAGGAGACTCTGAAGCGTCACCACGCCGACTACAAGGCTGACAACGACCGTCTTTCGTTTGAACCTGTTCCTTCGCCTTCAGAGCTCGCTCAAGAGTGGCCCTCGGGACGACAAGTCATTGCTGCTCAGAAATGGACTCCCCAAGCCAGCCTTGATCTAGGAGAAGATACGTCCTCCACCGCACCCAAGTATTCAGGTCAGGGGTCGTATTATTAGACAAAAGACACCTCTTGATCTACAACTACAATACCTTGAAAGCACAATCTACACAACAACCATGTAACGAATAAATAACTGTGATGCATTAATAAATAGACTGGCTAGACCTCCGAGGTCCGGCGATTATGGTGATGCAATCTCTGAGTCTCCTCCACCTGTTGCTGCTGTTGAGCGTCATCCGCCGTCTCAAACGGTTGTCTGCACATGGGACATAGACCCTTTGACGTTTCTGTTTCCAGCCACTTCAGTAAACAATGCAAATGGAACGAATGTGCGCATTTTCCAATGACTGTGTTAGACCTAGGAATCGAACTTCCTGCTTGTCTTCTCTCTTCTGTTACTCACTCAATGGACAATCATCGCCTGGATACTTGCACACGGGACACACTCCGTCAAAGGGGACTCGACAGATACCGCAGACCTCGTCGTTCGGCACGTCCCATTGCCACACGCTCACGGCGTTCCACTGTTTGATTTTCACCTTCATGGCGGAGTAGGTGTATCTTCAAGTCTCCGCCCTGTGCTGCACTTGGGTATTTACATGTACCTGAGGTGCAGGTGTAAACAACCTTATTTACTCCTTCGAAGATGGTGTACAAATGTGGAGGTGGAATAAAGAGGGTGCCAACAATGTGAGTCCGGTGGCAAATAGAACAGTGTCTGAAAGAAGCCCTCGATAGGGCATCCATTCACTCAAGCTGTTCATATCCACATCTCGGCCAAATACCTGCAGGAATTGCTCGATTGTCTCAAGACGCGAATACTCACGAAACACCGTTGATATTGGTACCAATCTGATCGGAAAAACTTTCTCGTTTCAATGGTAATATTCTCACCTTTCCACGTCTCTTTCCTCGCTCAAATATCGCTCTTGTGGTTCTGTGGAAACACTTAAGCTTAGGGTTTTGTGTTTAAAGTTGTCGAAGCGCACCTTTTAATACAACACAACATTTACTCACGCGAACTGTTGGAGAAACGTCAGACTCACCATCTCTACCGTGACCTGGACAGCCCTAGCGACGACGCCTAATCGACACGTGATCATTATTTTTTGATTGCCCCGCTCGGTTTCACGTGACCCACCCCTTCCCTATAACCCCTTCCCCGAAACCATGGCCGACTCAGACTCCAAGCCCTCTTCTGGCAACGAGCTCGAACTTCGAGAGCAGGACAAGTGGCTGCCAATAGCCAACGTGGCTCGAATCATGAAGTCCGCGCTGCCCGAAAACGCCAAGGTGTCCAAGGAAGCCAAGGAGTGCATGCAAGAGTGCGTGTCCGAGTTCATTTCGTTCATCACGTCGGAGGCGTCCGAAAAGTGTGCTGCCGAAAAGCGAAAGACCGTCAATGGCGAGGACATTCTGTTTGCCATGCTGTCGCTGGGCTTTGAAAACTACGCCGAGGCCCTCAAGATTTACCTCACCAAGTACCGTCAGAACCAAAACTACAAGCAGGAGAACAAGAGCGAGAGTCGAAAGAAGAAGACAATCACCTCTCAGGACGGCGCCGTGGCTGCCGCTGCGGGCTCTGCGCTCGTCACCGAGAACAACTCGCCCTCCCAGCAGCAGCAGGAGGAGTACTACGCTGCCTACGACGTGCCAATCAACGGACAGGACGCCGAGCAGCGGTTTTCCGAGGAGCCCATCCAGGACGAAAAGGCCATGTACGAGAGATATACCGGCGACTACTACTAGAGCGAGCGTGTCTGTTTGGTCTGATCAAGGACACATGCCCCCGACTTTTCCCCCCTTGTACTATTGATGACTATTTATAAAGTGTATGTGATATATTATGACTGTATTGAGAGGGTAGTGAGATGAGCAGGAGTGTCGTGGTGACCGAAATGGCCTTGCAGACTTCATTCTGTAACTTGTTGATGTGATAATAGCTACAGTAGTCCTGATTGAGAACTTATACGACGGAAACCAGGTATGCACCTACAAGTGAGAATACTCGTCGAGTGTTTGTCTGAAATCGAAGTACTTTACAAATTGATCGTTAGATTGGACTCGTAGCTAGTCTTTTCAACCAATAATGTCACTTCTCTCTACGTTCGTCTTCGTTGAATGGCAGTAAATTCGACCTTCAAGTTCAGTCAACACAACTACAGACTCCTACTCGACGAATGGACGACAAGTAGACTAGCTGACTTCAGAACCAGCTAAAGTAGCTTACCATTGATATTTCAGACCGTTTTCCCTGCTAAAAAAGCCCCATTTATGGTCGATCTGATAATTGAGGCTAAGAGGCCTGTTTTTCAGCAACTTTGAAGGGTCACCACAGTTGCAGTATCGGTGTAAGAACGTTAAAAAGTTGTCACCCTGTAGGTTACATCGTAAGGAACCAGCACGTACCAGTTTTGCTCGTTTTCGGGCAATATTCGCCGCTTTTTGGTTTCTTTACGCTCAAGTTGTTTTGCCGCTTTTTCACGCTATAAATTTGGCATCCTGGCCGAGCGGTTAAGGCGAGAGATTAGAAATCTCTTGGGGTTTCCCCGCGTAGGTTCGAATCCTGCGGATGTCGCCATCTTTTTTCTCCTTTTTGGATAAGCGAATATTTGCTTGCTTTGATATTGTGGCAATCTTGTCTTTAACTACTGGCTTAACCCCTTAAAGGGTTCCGGCTCTTAACCGAATGGGAAACATCTCGACCAACCGACTCCGGTCGGCCGGAAAGGCCACGAGTTCGACTCCCGCTAGGAACAGTGCGCACACACTGATTGAACAACCGTGCATCGTCGTATTGAATAGGACTACGCGCAGGGAGTGACTCTCCTACCCAAACCTGCGCCTTCGATTGACACTGTGGAACCGGTTCCCTGACCCACAGGCCTTTCCAAATGGAATGTTGGAAGTAGGTTAGATGACTGGAGTAAAATCGCCGCCGCAGAGGCGGGCTGTTCGGCTTGGGTTATTTGAGGTCGTCAAAACCTCTACCCCTCGACCTGAAAACTACGTATATTCGGGACAGCGGCTCTAACTGAAACCAGCGACTTTATGAGTACGGTTGTACTCGTACCAAACTGCACTGAGTGCTGATGAACAACAGATTACTGGCTAGTAAGCTTAAATATACTGAATAAAATTGAAATGTATGTATGTATGTAACCCCTTAATATTTCCACACCATTTCTTAACATCTCGTATGGTGCATGCATCTAAGGTGTATCGCGACTTTTTATTGTTTACGCGTTTTTCTTTCACCACGCGTCTAACTGCACGGAATGAAGAGAAACCATGACGGTGAATTGGCAGCTGATGGCCTATCCCATTCGCAGACCGATTCATACTCTGAAGAGCATGTCTACAACGTTCTGAGGACCGTTTTCAAGAAGGACTCGTTTCGAGGATGCCAGAAGGAGATTGTGGAAACGGCAATGAAAGGAAGAGACGCCTTGGTGTTGCTTCCTACGGGTCACGGAAAGTCTCTGACCTTCCAGCTGCCTGCTGTTGCTGTTTCCAAAGGTGTCACCATCGTTGTAAGTCCATTGTTAGCTCTAATGGCCAACCAGGTTCAGGGGTTGAAAAAACTCGATATCCCAGCTGAAACACTCAATAGTGACATCCAGGGCACTGATAGACGAACGATTCTGCAGGATCTCGTCAGTGGAGACCCCGATACCCGGTTATTGTACTTGTCACCAGAGTATATCTCGAATCAGTCGTTTCAACGGATACTTCAGTGTTTGAATGAACAAGGGCTGCTGGTAAGATTTGTCATTGATGAGGCCCATTGCTGTGTGGAATGGGGTCATTCGTTCAGATCGACATACAAAGAGCTGGGGTTCTTACGTCAGGAGTATCCCAGTGTGCCTATCACTTGCCTGACAGCTACTGCATCAGATAGTGTCCAGAAGGGCATTATTGACATCATGGGACTGGATGAGAAGACTCTGGGAGTGTTCACCACGTCTATCAACCGGTCCAACTTGCATTACGAGGTGAGATATCTCATTCCAGACTTCCGTTTCTCAGATTCAAACAGCATTCAGGAAGTGATCATGAAAGATATCCTGGAGTTCCTTCGGGACTACAAGGAACGCAGAGAGGCTCAGAAATCGACATGTCCAGGTGCAGGCATCGTGTACTGTCGAACTCGAGCTTTGGTGGAAAAAGTCGCTCAAGAACTACAAAGAAAGGGCTATGGAGCTCATGCATTCCATGCTGGCATGGATCTCGCTGTCAGAGAGAACATTCTGACACAGTGGACTGATTCTGAGCCTGGTTACGAGATTGTGGTGGCCACCATTGCATTTGGAATGGGTGTGGATAAGCCCAATGTCCGTTTTGTCATCAACTTTGACCTACCTGACAATCTCGAGTCTTACTACCAGTTATCAGGACGAGCAGGAAGAGACAACAAGGGAGCGAGATGCATCATTTACTACTGTTCAGGCGCTCATAGTCCTACTGCAAACGCCGATATGAAAAGGTACTGTTCCAAGGCCAACCAGTGTCGCCATGTGTCTATTGCAGAGTACTTTGAGCCTCAGAAGACTCGAACGGTGAAAGAGAGAACTCAGCTGGCCAAGGAGTACTGCAATTATGCCTGTGACGTGTGCAAAAACAAGCAGTTTGTGTCTTCACGATATATGGCTATGGTCAGGGCGGTTGACTCTCTATCAGAAGGAATCTCAAGTACTCAGCCCAGTTGTTCCAGGAGTTTGGCCATCAAGTAGAAAATCGTTGCATATATTTATTCATTCAAGTTATCAGCTGTAGCAGTAGTTTCGGTGGCTGTGGCATCACACATACGATCTTTCACTCATTAGATAATTTATTCATACTTTTACAATTTACTCGTCGTCATCGTCAGAGTAAGACATGATCTTGACCTCCTTCTTGAAGTTCTCGGCGTCCTTGGTGATGAGAGCCTTGAAAGCCTCGGGGTTCTCGGCAAATTCGACGAGGAAATCAATCTCCAGATCGTGCACGTTGTTTCCAAGCACAATCAGAGAGTGCAGAGGTTCACCAGACTCGTACTCGGCAAGCTCTCCGAGAGAACCGGCCTTGATGCACTGTCGAGGAGATCCCAGTCGAGAAACGGCAATGGCAGGAGTGTCGGCGCAGTACACCTTCTCGTCTCGATCCTCCTCAATCTCCAGCAGCTGCTGAGCGGCCTGCTCAATAGACATGTATCGGGGAGGCTCGAAGATGTTTCGGCCTCGCATGATGTTCTCAATGCTCTGCTCCTTGACCTTGATATCGAGCAGAACCAGAGTATGGAGACCAATCTTTCGGTTCTCGTGGATCTTGTCGTAGAAGGAGTCAGGCTTCCAGGAGTCAGTGAAAAAGACCAGAGACACAGTCTGGCCAAAGTTGTACAGCTGCAGACCGCAGGCACCAACGGCGTTCATGACAGAGGCGTTGTGGATGGTCTGGTACTTGATTCCCAGCTCTCGAGCTCGAATCACAAGATCGGTATGGGTGGTGGCTCCAAAGGGGTCTCCAACGACGAGAAATGCAATGTCGTCCTCCTGGGCGCCGGCCAGAATGTCATCGGAGGCCTGCTCGACCATTTCTCGGTCAGCGAGGATCAGCTCCTTGCCGTAGAACTTCTCGAGGGTCTCCTTCTCGGCGGCCATGAGAATGGAGGTGTAGGCCTCGAGGTAGACTCGCTTGCACTTTTTGATGGTCTCCAGACCCCGGACGGTGATGTCGGTTTCGTGGGACAGTCCCAGGCCAATCAGATGAAGCATTTTGAGAAGATTGTGCGAATACTGGGTTTTTCAAAAACTGAAAACTTCACCACAATTAATTTGCGTGGGAGTGCGTCTGACAAGCATGAGCCAGAGAGTTTATTAGGAGATGGGTGGGGAAAGTGGACCGCCAAAAAGGAGGTTAGATGGTCCCTGAGGGGAATAATCAAGTGGGGAAACTGAAGGGTGTAACCAGAGTCGTAATTATTTTGTCTTCTTTTTTCCAAATCTGTTAAATGTAGCGTTGAACTTGTAAAGTGCCAAGTTTCGCTATGGCCTTGTTTTTTTAAGCGAGACGATGAGTCGTGTGGTGGTTGAATATTTGTAGATACTTTGGTGTACAATTAATTTCACTATCATGCTCATATTGCCACAATTTTTAGTTTTGCATCATATTTCCACCTTCCATATCTGCTCCCACTATGACGTATACCCAAGGCGCAGATACTTGCACAAGTTTTTTCACTAGTTTTGTTTTGAACCACCATCTCTCTTTCGCATAAATACTTGTTATTGAGACTATGCAAGGTTCGAAATATCGACGTGGAACTCTTTCTCTACACATTTAGCACCATCGCTCCCAATCAGTAACTCATTTTCGATCAATTCGCCGTTCATCGTTCATCTTTCGTCGCCCACCGTTCACCTTTCATCGTCATCATCTTCTTCCATTCACTACGCTATGCTCACTTCTGATGTTCTCGACAATGTGTGCAGCTACCTTCCAATAGAAGATATCATTGCCCTCAGCTATACAAGCCACGAGCTGCGGGATTTGATCCTCGATTCGACTTACAAAAAAGCTCTGCAACTCCATCGGCCCTTCTACAGTCTCGAATACAGCCAATGGGACAACTGGAGAGACTGCGCCACCCACCTGCCCTTGGTGGATACTCGCCCGTTCAAGTCGACTCTCAAGTGTCCAATTGTCACTGATGAACCTCTGCCTGACGACTTTGAGTGTTTCTGCAAAGGAGTGGATCTCAAGACCGAAATCGTCTACCAGGATGGTGGAGTTTTGGTTAACAGCACGTTTGTCAGTCTCACCGAGACTCCAGGAGCTAAACCAAAGCCTCCCCCTGCGATGTTCACTGACAGTGCTCCATTTGGACTGATTCATGAGGTCAACTACGGCGAAGAGACTATGAACGTTGTCGGAGACTTTCATAGAGCTGTTTGCACCGAGCAGGTCATGGCAGCAGTGAGCACCTATAACGATAGTCTGGGCCTCTGCATCAAGGATCTCACCGAGATGGAAATTGATCCTGAGAGTGCTGACGACGAGGAAGCCCATCCTCTGTATTTCGCGAATGTACCTGGTAAAGGTCCCTTTCGATTGCAAGTTGTGGGCAGGCAAGTGGCTATAATTGTCTCTAACCCCGGAGGCAGCTTCACCTCGGCCATCTTCTGTCCTTCTGGTGGACTAAGTATTCTTCCCTATGGCAAGCCACTCCAGAGGCTTCCAGCAGGCATGCTGTGCTACGACGGTCATGTTTTCGATGTCTTTATGGACAGATCCAAGCAGCCGGTTGTTCAGAGCACGGAATCGTACTCCCCTACGCCTGATGAATGGCATCTCAACAGATACCACAAGGTGGAGCAGGACACTCGGCATACGCAGTACGCATTGGTATACAATCAGCATGGAGGAGTGTCTGCGCTGATAGACCTCAAGAGTCACCAGGTTCAGAGCTTCACAGCTCGCGCAAACCCCATGTTATGGAGACCGCCTCATGAAAAAAAGCCACATTTGATCATGGTAGGAATGTCCAAGGGCAAGGTTGGGGTTTGGAAGTTCTCCGAGCAGTATTTTGGAGCCAAGTGCCAGTGGCAGCATTCTCGAGGCATTCCTGCCTTCTTCGATGTGTTCAAATCAGCCGAGGAGCGTCCTACCCCCATCCATGACTTTCACAACCACGCTACGATGAAATATATGGCGCGCAAGATGGCCCAATTTGGCCTTGAATCTTGGGAAGGTCTGGAGAATGAAGATTTTCGACTGTGATGTTAAAGAAAAGAAATGACTTGATGTTTCCAATGAAGCAATTACTTGTACCTGTGCTGTAGTGTTTTGTGTCATCAATCGAAGGATGTTGAGGTCTTCAGATTGAGTGTAAATCTATAATTCATCAAATACATCTTTCCATCCATCCTCTATCACATGAACATGGCATGATTATCGCGAGACGAAAGTTCAGAATAAGGCCATTCCGTTTCATGTGATTGTGGGGAAGAGTACAGCGGCGGTTTTCGAAGATCTAACTTTGATGGCAGTCTTCGGTGTTAGCACTGTGGAGACGTTAAAAGCGACGAAGCGAGGTCCAAAAGGCGAAATACGAGTGGCAAATAAGCTTGAAACGGGCGCTCCACCAGATTCAAACCTTCAGCCTCGCCCCTGTACCCCAGACTCGCTTTCTAGAAGGCTGTTCTCCATTTGCCACCATCACTAAGCCCGCCTTTCATATGCACCTTGATAAGCTACAAACAGGAACACAGGCGTTAACACCTAAGCCTAAAGAATTATAGAGTTGGGTTGGAGGTTAGGAGATTCGTATATATCTGACTGGAGTCTTTCTGCCAGCTACAAGTTGCAACCTCCTTTCCACCTCTTGCCCAAACACACCACCATGCCCTCCATCCACACAGAAATCGAAATCAACGCTCCGGCCGAGATTGTCAGCCAGATTCTCTACCAGTTCAACAAGTACCACGAGTGGAACACCTTTCTGACCTTTGTGCTGGGAAACGCCAACGACTACTCTCAGCGGCCCCAGGAGCTGGCCAACGAGGCCATCACCATCCAGGTGTGGTCGCCCGACAAGAAGAAGCCCCAGATTTTCGACTGCGTCGTCAACAAGTGGGAGCCCTTCAACCTGTCGTGGGAGGGCCATCTGCTGACCAAGCACCTCATCCACGGCGAGCACTGGTTTGAAATCGTGCCTGTGAGCGAGGACAAGTGCATTTTCAAGCATGGCGAGAACTTCAGCGGCGCCGTGGCCCACATTGCGTCGCTCACGTCTGTGTTCGACAAGCTGAAGCCCAACTACGAGCGAATGAACCAGGAGCTCAAGAAGCGGGCTGAATCCGGCCTCATCTCCAAGCTGTAGGCTGCAACTCAACAGGACCTTACGATTGCAACGAACGTGTGTGGTGTCCCCGCTCCACGCATTATGTATATTTAATTCACGGCACTCGGCTGCCATTGGAACCACTAAACCACCATACCCCTGGCAACAGTAGCTAATTACCATTGCTAAGGCAGCAGTGTAGATCATGATAGAGTTGGGTTGTGGTGAATGATACCGACAAGGTAGTAGACTTAGTAGACGAAGCGGATTTTGTGCAATTGATCAATGGGGTGTAGAGTACTGTTTTTTCCTGTTTTTCCGTTCCCAACAATATCCCATCATTCCTCGAGATCTTTCACCGTCTCCACATTTTCATGCTCAAAGTGAAATAAGGTTTAGGTGATCGAGACGTTTTCGTGACCGAGAATCGGACTGAGTGACAGGGCTTGACATGTTGGGGTGCAAGTGTGGGAGTGTTTGGTGTCGTTTTGGTGCTGGAGAGGTGCTGAGTACGTGGGTGGGGTTGCTTAGTAATCCCTTGCGAGCAGTAAGAGGCATGATCATAACCTGTCCCCTAGAATACAAGGCACTCCACATACACACAGAATACAGTGACAATAGGAGGTCATAAGCTGTGGAAACAGACATGACCGTTCTACAAGTACGAGTACTAGTACTCGTACCTCGATGGGCAACTCCGTCGTCTCATCGTAAACTGCTTGCCTACAATCTCTCTGTTTGGATGTGTCAACCTAAAACTCCAGGGTCCAGCTGACCCCATGGAACATGAGGCTTTTGCTACTTTATGAGTATATAAACAGAGCCTACAGTCAGTTTTGAGGGTCCTCTTTCTCAAGCAAACCTCACCCTGCGGAATACTCCTGTAATAACACTCCTATTGTAGCCGCACACATGCCGTGTCATTGTATGCAGTATCCACGTGTCAGTTAGGGCAGGGGCGGTGTAGGTGTGGCTAAGAGTGGTGATTAGTAATCAGTTGTTGTGTTACTGTGGTTATGTCATTGCAGTATTTTGGGGCATATTTCTGTCTATAAATATATGGGGTTGGTCCTCTCTCCAAATGACGTTATACACCCTGGAGAGCTAATTGCTGTGCGCCCACACACATGTCTCAGAAGCATACGCGTAACCAAGGTTAACTGTATTTGACTGGGAGTGCATGGAAAGGGGCATCGGCGAAGAGATGGGCAAGGTGAGGTATTTGCCCCGGACGAGCGGTTAGAGACGTGTTCTGGGTCTGACAGCGCCCTCCACCCCTCAACCCACGGGCTGCGGGACTTTAGCACCGTTTCGGACGTTTCCCCACGTCCGTGGTGCTGTTTATGCCTAGTGTCGGGAGCTAAAAATAGGCCATGGTGCAAAAATAATGCGTTATGCGTTGTGCCAGCAAAAACCAAAATGCCAAAAAAAAGACCGTCCCAACTCTCCAGCATCACCAGCACTGAGTGTAAGACAGACCCCGACTGAGAAAGATCTCTAGCCGAGTGCACAAACTAACGACCGACGACCAAGAGCTTGAACCACAAGAACCGAAAGCCCAACTACAAGCCACCCCTCAAACCTCGACTTGTAGGCGCTCTTTACACACCCTCCACCAACAACACAACTGCATACCATGAAGCTCAATCCCATGGTCCTGGTGCTGGCCACGGTAGCCCTGGCGTCCACCATCACAACGCCTCCTCCACGAGCCACCCTGGCGCCCCGTCAGGACAACACAGACTCCAACTCTGGTGATGGCGGGTCCTCGGAAAGTATCGTGACCCGGTTCACCGCCAACCGGAGCAAAAACACCTTCACTGAGGAGCCACCGACCCTGACGCTCCCTGGAATGCCCACCTCGGACCCCGTCATCCCCTACACCGAAGATAACCCCTACGTCAACACGTCCAAGTACCCCGAGGGCACCGTGTTCATCTGTGTGGGCTCCATTCTGGGCGGTCTCACTCTGCTGGTCACGGCATGGCGGTTTGGAGTCGCGTGGCACATGAAGAAACAGATCAAAAAGGCCAACGCCGCCGAGCCTCTCATGGCGGCCTACCACAACAAGAACCCCCGGCCCAAGCGAAAGTTCGACCACAAGTCGCTCTTCCCCACAGAAAACCCGTTTGGCAACCACGCAGCGCTGTCCATGGACAACCTGTCGCCCCAGGGAAAGAGCATGTCCAAGTCGCAGGCCGCCTCCATGGCTGCACACAAGTCGTCTCTCTTCTTTTCGCCTACAGCCGAGGTTATGAACGCCCAAAAGAACGCCGGCGGCATGGGAGAAATGCAGCAGCAGCCGGCCTACCACCCCGGCTCGTCGGCAAACTCGTTCATGGGCTTCAACAACGCCGGCAACAGATCCACTGCATACCTGCCTTCGGGCTACTACGGTCCTCAGGCTGGCCAGACTAACTCCATGACCTCCCAGTCACGTGCCAGTATGAGAGGCTCCATGATGGCTCCCTCCATGGTGGGCGGACGGGCCAACTCGCTGCGGCCCATGAGCCATATGGACGGCCAGGGAGGCACTCTCGGTGGAGTCAGAGCTCCCTCGGCTTTCCTGGACGATATGCTCAAGGATGACATGAACAGCGAAGATGAGAAATAGAGAGGGAAATGGTGAGGAGGGGGGAAGGTGGACAGATGAAAGCTGGTCTTGGAGATCAAAGAAGATCTTCTAGCATGCTCCTAATGCTCCCTTCCTCCTGATGATGGGATTCAGAGAAGTACGCATCTGTACTAGTAAAAGCATCTGAAAAGTAGTATCAATGGCATGTTAATATGAGCTGATGGTGGTGAAGGAGGGTGAGAGAGTGTACTTGTGTAGATCTGGAGTAGAAGCGATGAAGCGATGAAGCGATGAAGAAAGCCAGAGTGGTGATCATGAAGTGCGTGTCGATGGTGAATATATGAAGAAACGAATGACATCGACGTCAAGGGTGTTTATAAGTGTCTAACCCTGCTTTTCGGTACGTCATATTTTCACCTTTCATTTCTACACTTTCCACATTGTCTACACTTTCCATATTGGTCAACATGTATAGCCATCTACAAGACACATCGAAACATGGATCAAAAAAATATAATTATGATGTCTATTCATAGACATACAGTATTCATAAAGACAGATCACCTGACCTACAATTACACTCTACAACAAGTCATATAAATATCAATATCTATTATTTCATATATACAGTCTGTCCCACCAAGCGTCTCTCTCTAGACATTGCTTAGTAAGAGCTGGCGGCCTGCTGGCAAGCCTTGAGGGCCTGGAGGTACCAGTCGCAGATCTGCATGTTGCCGTTGTTCTCGTCGAGGCACTTGGTGAAGGCTCGAGCGTCGGCCTCACAGGCGCCGGTCTGCTGCTGCTGCTGCACCTGGGCGGGGGCAGCGGCCACGGGAGCAGCCTGCTGCTCAGCGGGAGCGGAAGAGCCTCCGCCGAACATGCCGGTGATGCCGGCTCCCAGGGTGTGGCCAATGGTGGATCCCACGGCGACACCGGCGGCGGTAGAAGCCATCTGGGCGAACATACCGGGCTGCTGGGGGGCGGCGTGGACGGGGGGAGCAGCGGCAGGAGGAGGGTGAGAGTACTGCTGCTGCTGGGGGTGGGCCATGGTGGAGGCGGATCGAGACTGCGAGGGGGCAGCTCGAGGGGCGGGTCTGGATCGTGTTCTAGCCATTGTGTTGTGTGTGTGTGTGTATAACAAGAGTTTTGTTTCTGTTGTGGTGGGTGAAGGGAACCTCGTGGCTATATAAGATTTTCGGTAGCCATTTTCGAACCGTCTCGAAGCTTGAGTCTATTTGCCACCTAAGTAAAAGTCGGTGAAAAGCGGCGGGTTACGAAGAGGAGCGGTAGTGGAGAAACTATAAGTGGGAAACGAGGCCGAGTCGGAGAACTGCGCAGTCATGTGAGCTCGCCACCGTGTCCGCTGCATGTATCTGTGACACATATCCGCCGTATCTTTGTCACATCTCCGCTCCTTAGTCATCTCTCTAACCTAACCCTCGAGATAGTAACCTACCTATGAGCAGAGCTAGCTGTCGGGGCGTGGGCGGACTGGGGCACCAGGACGAAAGTTGTTTGGGCTGTCATGTGACCAAAGAGGGAGCTACGGAAGGTCATGGAAGGTCGTGGAAGGTTCTGGAACGTGGAAAGAGACAAAAGTCGGGAAAAACAGCACCTGTAACCACCGCCATGTCTATGCACTCTCGTTCATGTCACCGCCATCTATCCTCTCAAGGTGCTCTCCAGACGTTGGATTAGGTTGAAAGTATAATCCCCGCGTTGAAGAAACCGAGCTCAATGGCCAATCAGAGGCAGGGAAAAGTCATAACCTGTGCTGGAAAGAAAAGCCAACAAATTGGTCGAGGTTTTGGTTGGATTATATAGAGAGGGGCACGACATCACGTGGATTCAGGTCCATTTGACCAAATCTGGGCTCTGCTCTCGAATTGAAATAAACTCGGTTTTGGTGAATTTCCTAGCCAAGACTGCAGATGGAGTGCTAAAAGGGACCGTGATAAAAAGGCGGAAAGTGACATTAGAGACGGGAAAGGAACATGGAGATGACATAAAATCCAGCTTCTATAACCACCCTTGTTTTAAACCGTAAAAAACAGACACTACGTCCCACCCACCATTACTTCCAATTACTTACCCCCATCTTAACTAACTCTATTGACCACTTGAAGCAACACAACAGATTCGTTCTATCTCGGTCAATAATACAGCTACAAGAATTTTGAAACTTGTCATAAGCGCCCCGTGTCCTATTTACCACCAAATAATCCCCTTTATTACCAATGCATCCTTTAGCCACCCTCTAAACCCCTCCTCCTCGCTTGGGACTTTTCGCTTTGCAAACATCCCACATTAAACCTCCACCCAATGAAAGTCCAGCTATTCGGAAAGGGTCCTTGTAGAACGGTACAATGGTGATAAAAGCACGAGGAAAGTCGGTAGATCGGAAAAGCCGCCGCAATTGGACGTCTCAGCATATTCCCCCAGGTCCCCAGCTCCCCCCTCCACCGCACAACCCGCTTCCAACCCTAACCCCCGTTTGCGCCAATCAGCGACCGCGGAATAGTCCCATCTGGACTAAACTCTTCACAGCTACCAAACCTCTGTAACCAACAGCGCTCTACCCTCACACCACACAATGCTGCGATCTGCTGCTGCCCGAGCCGTCAGGGCTGTGCGCCCCCGGCTGTCTGCTCGATACATGGCCACCACCGTTCTGCCCCAGGACCCCATCCCCTCCGGAGCTCTGGGCCAGAAGGTTCCTCACGTCGATGAAAGCCACCAGGACCTGCTGTTCCGAACCTCTCACATGGTGGAGGATCTGGAGACGTACGACGAGGACTCTCCCATCAACACCCAGGACGCCAACACCCGAATCCGAGCGTTCACCATCAACTTTGGTCCCCAGCATCCCGCTGCCCACGGTGTGCTGCGTCTGATTCTGGAGCTGTCTGGAGAGGAGATTATCCGGTCGGACCCCCACGTCGGCCTGCTGCACCGAGGAACCGAGAAGCTCATTGAGTACAAGACTTATATGCAGGCGCTGCCGTACTTTGACCGTCTCGATTACGTGTCGATGATGACCAACGAGCAGGTGTTCTCGCTGGCGGTGGAGAAGCTGCTCAACGTGGAGGTGCCCCTGCGAGGCAAGTACATCCGAACCCTGTTTGGCGAAATCACCCGAGTGCTCAACCATCTCATGTCCGTGTGTTCGCACGCCATGGATGTCGGAGCCCTGACCCCCTTCCTGTGGGGTTTCGAGGAGCGAGAAAAGCTCATGGAGTTCTACGAGCGAGTCTCCGGCGCTCGTCTGCACGCTGCCTACGTCCGACCCGGAGGAGTGTCCCAGGACCTGCCCGCCGGTCTGCTGGACGATATCTACATGTGGGCTACACAGTTCGGTGACCGTCTCGACGAAATCGAGGAGCTGCTGACCGACAACCGAATCTGGAAGCTGCGAACCATCAACATTGGAACCGTCTCCGCCCAGGACGCCCTCAACCTCGGTCTGTCCGGCCCCATGCTGCGAGGATCCGGTATCCCCTTTGACATTCGAAAGAACGCTCCTTACGACGCATACGACAAGGTCGACTTCGATGTCCCCGTGGGCCTGAACGGAGACTGCTACGACCGATACCTCATCCGAATGGCCGAGTTCCGACAGTCGCTGCGAATCATCGAGCAGTGCTGCAACGACATGCCTGCCGGTGCCGTCAAGGTGGAGGACTTCAAGATTAACTCGCCTCCCCGAAACCTCATGAAGGAGGATATGGAGGCCCTGATCCACCACTTCCTGCTCTACACAAAGGGATACTCGGTGCCCCCCGGAGAGACCTACACCGCCATCGAGGCTCCCAAGGGAGAGATGGGTGTCTACGTTGTCTCCGACGGTAGCGAGCGACCATACAAGTGCAAGATCCGAGCTCCCGGATTTGCTCATCTCGGCGCCTTTGATCACATTGCCCGAGGACACTTCCTCCCCGACGCCGTCGCCATCATTGGTACCATGGATCTTGTGTTTGGAGAGGTTGATCGATAGTCATAGAATACATACTAAGCAGAGTTGCATAAGCCAAGAGCTGAGTAGAGGCGAGTAGAGTAAGAGCAGACGAGACGAGTTCTAGGGCTGAGAAATTCGATTCGAAGATAGTCATGAATGAACGCGTCTTCCGTGAATGAATATGAGAGGTGGTGCATCTACAGTACTTGTAGCTCAGGATACATCAATGCGATATCTATCGTACTTGTATGCACGTTCACTTGTCATTGATGTTTCATCGTCATCAGTCGTGTTATTCTTCTACAAGTAGACCTGTGAAGGAAGTATGTTTCAGCCAGTAGATCAGAGGAGGTAGATGTTTTAGTACAAGTGAAGTGCAACTCTGTACAAGTACAAGTGCCGCACAAAGTAGAAGAAAATGTCAGTAATGTTTCCCTATTCGTGGTCCTTTACATGTACTTCAGGTTTTCTTTACTCCTACAAGTATGATCAACCATCGTTTTCTGTGATCTACAAGTATCGATCTGTGGTGCAAAACAGACAATCTGGTACAAGTACTGTACAAGTAGGGAAACAGAGAAACAGAGAAAAAATTGCTTCTGGAAATCAACCGAGGACACGAAATCCACCTCTTATGAAAACCAATCAATAAACGTGTCATATTTCAAAACCTCTTCACATCATCTCTTCCCAGTGCATATGTCATCCATATTGCATCCATAAGCATATTCATGTGAAAGCAGAAGTGAAACATGGGGGTCGTTTTTTCAGTGAACTCATCCATTCGGACTTGACTGGAATGTCTCTATCGCAGTCCTCTCAAGCACTTGTACAGTACCTTATCCTCTGTCACTCTACTTGTATTGTACAGTATCACCAAAGTGTCTTCTCAGAATGACACCATACTTCACGTCAGTTCGGAGCAAGAGGACATTTGCTACTTATATGTGATACTTTCCGTTCAACTACTTGTAGATCACACCAATGCTCCATATCATTTATTTTCTTCTTGTAGCCTTCATACAAACATTCGTACAAGTACTGCTACACATACACCCCAACATGCAATAACACAATCCATTCTATCCGTAATAAATACACTACATGAGGACGCACTTGGAAGACTCCTCCTTGTCGTCGGCGGCGGCGCCCTTGGGCTTGGCTCCCAGAGCACATCGGGCGGCCTCGGTGAAGGCCTCGTTGACGCCTCGGTTCATCTTGGCGGAGCACTCGAGGTATCGCAGCGCTCCAATCTTCTTGGCCACCTCCAGGCCCTGCTCGTAGGTGACGTACGTCTTCTTGGCGCCCTCGCCGCCCTCTTCGTTGTTTCGCAGATCGCACTTGAGGGCGACCAGCACCAGCTTGACACCCTCGCAGTGGTCGGCAATCTCGCCCACCCACTTGGTCTGCACGTTTTCCAGCGAGTCGCGCGAGTCGACGGAAAAACACAGCATGATGGTGTGTGTGTCTGAGTAGGACAGCGACCGCAGTCGGTCAAACTCCTCCTGGCCAGCGGTGTCCCAAAGCGAGAGCTGCACGGGCTGGCCGTCGATGAAAATGTCATGCACGTAGTTTTCGAACACGGTGGGCTCGTACACGTGGGGGAAGTAGCCCCGTGTGAAAACGTTCAACAGAGAGGTCTTACCAGAAGCACCATCACCGAGAATGACAATCTTTCTTGAAACTGCGTTAGTGGAGAAGGGGGTATTGGAGCATAGCATAATGAGTGGACATTAAGATGAGACGGCTAAGGTCTAGTAAGGCCAAGGCCTAGTAATTCATAATGGAAACATGGGTATGTGGCAATCATATGAAGTAGGAGCACCCAAAGACTCCACTGTTGATGTCTCACGACTTGAGACAATGCCTCAGCTCTAGAAGAGAAAGGGGATTCTCAGGCTCTCTTACAAGCCCAGAGAATCGACCATGACCCTCACGAATTCGAGTATCTCATTATGACCCCAAATTTACTCCTGAACCTCATATTCAGAACCTCAGACTGCTGACAAATGGTATCACATAGCAGTGGGTGACATAGCAGTGAGTGTGACATAGCTGCTGCAACAGAAGGAACTGCAACAGAACATGTTCACTGTTCAGGCCACATCACAAGATCCTGAACGACTCCATATCCTCCAGATCATATCGGGTATATGCTTTGAGTGCGTTTTTGGTGCTCACGCGTGTGGACGTGCACCGGCGATACTCACTAGCCTTGGGGGCTCCGCCGCAGATGGCCATGTTGAATTTTCGAAAATGAGCGAGAGAGTGGGAGAGTGGTGCGTTTTACCTCGTAACGGTATGGTATATCTCCTGGTGCAGGTTAGGTGGACCACGGCTTGTTTTGGTTTCGCCAAAGCTTATTTGCAAGTCTTATGTTTTTCCCTTGTGCGCTTGTGCACTGCGCTTGTAGGGACTTTTTTAGACACTCTCCGGAGGTTACACCTCCCACGCGAGGAGTTGCCAGTGACGTGTCCGTCCATAGACTGGCTGCTGGCAGGTGGCAGGATCAGCATAGATTTCGCAACATGCCGTTTGTCCCTTCCTCAGATCCAACGGCCCCCTTTTCAGTATCCTAATTACATAGCCACATAGTCTCCCCCTCATTTATCAAAGGTGAATTTTTCAGCCCGTCTTTTTTTTTTTTTTTTTTTTTTTTCCAACCAAGAGAAGCGCACCTTCTGTCAACCTTGCCCCAGAAAAGCTCGTATTGACGCGAACGCGTGGGATGGTGTAGAGATAGCCCGAAATCGAGACTACGGGCCTCCAGGGGGCCAAACTAACTCGCGCTTGACGTTCTAGCACGTTGGAAGTGGATATAGGGGCTGCGAGTGGTGCGGTGGGTGTGGTTCTGCTACGTGGAATCTCTGGTTGCTCGTGATCGACGGACCCCTGAAAGTTTCACACTGAACATTTCAACCATGTGCGATTGTAAGCCGGTACAGTATCCGACGCATGGGAAATAATACGGGAGTCGAGAGCTGTCACTGACAACCCCTGTAGCGATGTGATTGCAAGTAGTTCAGTCTTTTCATCAACAGAGCCCGTAGCTACTCCACTCACTTCATTCCCTGTTCAGTCTGATCACCTGTTTCAGACTGACAGGGGTGTTATAGGCTACTTGTAGGGCTATACTCTGAGAACACTCTCACGATTGGTAATCACAGCTCTAATCAAGAGCTCTAATTAAGGCATGCCGTTGTCTGGAATCATCTCCCCAATATTATCAGCGCGTGGTCCGGAACCAGCTGGCTCTCGGCCCAAAAGGTGCACATTCCGTCTAGCCCGTATTATGACAGACGAAGACGCGAAGTCACGAGAAAACGAACCAAGTGAGTGTCTGGGTGCTAAGAAGTCATGTGAAGCCGTTGCTCAGCCGTAGAAGGTGTCGACTACGCCTCCTCATAGCCCCGAGTGTAGTTTATGCTGTTGTTGCTGGTGTTCACCAAGAGTCCTCTTTTCAACTAACCATCCCCTTTTAGTTAACTTCAGGCTTCAGTCTACTTGAACCTACTGTCAGCTAAATGACACTCCTGATAAGCATTATCAAGCAAAATGGACGTTTCACCGAGTCGGAATAGTTCCGGTAGCGATAACAGTCTCTGTAAGAAATCCTTACAGTCTCTCATGTGTATCGACAGCTCCTACACGTAACCCCTCACTTGTCTAATACTGTACAAGTAGTGTGCTCACAGCTTTCAGCTTTCAGCTCACAGCTCATAAGTACCCCCTAATACCCACCCCTAAACGCATATTGGATCACGTGACCCAAAATTCCGTCATGATAGTTCTTCCGGGGAAAAAGTTCATCTCTTCGGTTCTGCTTAGTCAGAAACGACTTGTGCTCGGATTTCAACTTGTTCCTCCAGATCAGAGCGTTAAGATTCAACTTTATTGAGAGAGGAAGACGGAGGGAGATGCCTTCAAGCTTGGTCAATAGTGGCCCGAAAGTGATTCTGACAGTTTATATGTGTTCAGCAGACACGGACTATTCCACGTAACTGCTCGAATTTCCGCTACTCCCCTCCCTTCCATCTCTTATCCTCCCTTCCTCCCTCCTAACCTCAAGCCTAATCTTGTCTGTTGCGATAATCTTGCATGCTGGGACTTCGGACTTTGACTTGTAATTTCTCAAGGTCTCCAGTGCTCAGTATTCTTAGAGGTCCACCATGTGGCGACTCGGTCCGCGATACTTTTCTTCGTCGGCCGTGCGGGCTGCAGACTCGTCGACCCACTACTCGATTCTGGGCGTCAGCGTGTCTGCCACGGCGGCGGAAATCAAAACCGCCTTCTACCAGCTCTCCAAGGTGTACCACCCCGACCGGGTGCGCAACAAGAGCGAAGAAGAGCAGAAAATGAGCCGGCTCAAGTTCGAGGAGGTGTCCATGGCGTACACGGTGCTGTCTGATCCTGCCCAGAAGCGGGATTACGACCAGCAGAACAGCTACAGGTTCAACGGAGGCTCTGCCGGAGGCACTCCAGGCAACCCCAATACTGGATCCGGATTCCACAGCTCAGGCATGTTCCGAGAACGGCCTGCGTCCGGATTCAACCGTCGGGCCGATAAACAACGAACGTCCACGTTCCAGGGCGGCTTCCGAACGTCCAAGATGAAGGCCAACACGGCGCAGTCTCGTTTCTCGGGTGAACATCGTGAGGCGTCCAACTACGACGTGCCCCACTTTGACTACGACAAACACCACCACCAGCAGTGCTCGTACGAGGAACATAGAGTACGGCACCAGCGTCAGCAGGACGAGGAGTTCCGAAACGCTCGAAAAAAGCAGCATGAGCAGAGAACTTACCATACCCAGGGTGGAGGAATTAACGTGGGCGCGGTCGCGGGTTTGGGAGCGACCGGTGTGGTTTTGATTGCGATGATGTGCAGATAGATACTGGAATGCTTGAAGAGCGAAGCGATGAAAGCATTCCGAGCGACGAAGTATTCTTGCTAAAGCATCTGTCCTGAACTAGGACATTCAAAGTGAGCCTACTTCAATCTTTGAGTATTCTGCTCCGAGGTTTCATAGCTACGAATACTTCTTGCGAGTACTCGGACACTCAACAGACATCTACGGACAGACCTCTGGGCTGCTCCACCAACATCCAAGACATTACCCACCACCTTAGATATTTATAGATATGAGTAATGAATTATGTGTTATGACAAACGGTGTAGCAGACAGTGATGGGGCAGTAAAATCTGTCTATGAAATGCCAATACCCAAGGCCCAAGACTCTAAAAACTCCTCGTAGGAATTGAGACTGGTATTCTGAGTACCCCGGTCTGAATACTATAGCTACAAGTCTCACAGCATTTCTTACAGGATACTCATCTCGAGTCTTAACACCTTCCATGTTCCTTGAATCAGGGCGTGCCCTAAAGCTAGCCTAATTGTTCGCCAGCAGCAACGTCTTTCAACTGGAAGGAGACAGGACAAAACTAAACGCATTTGTTCCATCATACCCCACGCCTGAACGTTGATCTTCAACTGCACCAAGACGCAGCAACGGTGTTGATAGTGTTTAATTTCAAGTATTAGTTGTAGATTCACTTCAGAATATCAGAATTCGTTTAATTCTAAAGAGGTGTCTATGCCTCGTCTACAATACATTCACGTCTGCCAAAACTCGACTCTACAATCGTCTGGTACATATACAGAACTCATTAAAGTATTCTACTTAACCCTCAAAGGTGAAAGAAACACCGAGGTTGTGGGCGGACTGCTCGAGTCGCTGGGTGTCGATGGAAGCACCAACACCGACTCGGACACCGGGCTTGAGGCCAACGGAGTAAGCGAGAGCGGCAATACCCTGGTTGTTGATCTTGGCCTTGGCGAAAGAGTTGGCGTCAAGAGTGTGCTTGGCACCGATCTCGAGACCGACGGGGGCGGCGGCAGCCTTGGAGTCCCAGGTGGCCTTGGCACCGACCTCGGTGGCGGGGTTGACTCGGTGGAAGTAGGCGGCGGAGAACACAGACAGGGAGTTGGTGGCCAGGATGGAGGTGGTGTAGACGGGGGCGGTGTAACCAACGGCAGCGGAGTACTTGGTGACCTTGGCGTCAGAGACGTCGTAGCCGACCTCGGCACCGGCAATGAAGCCGTCGTGGCCGAGAGTAGCGTCGGAGGTGACGGTGGGGCCCTTCAGGAGATCGAAGAAAGCTCGAGCCTGGAAAGAGGGCTGCTTGAAGAAGAGAGAGAGCTTGGCGTTCTTGGCTCCGGAGGAGGGAACGAAAGAGGTGGCGAGCTCACCCTTGAGACCCTGGGCAAGAGCCTCGTCGATCTCAATCTTGGAGTCGAGAACGTTGGCGGTAGTCCATCCCTGGGTGACGGTGACGCCGTTGGCCTTGTCGGCGTACTTGGCCTCGAGGTTACCGGCAATGGAGCCGTCCTTCTGGGAAGACTTACCCTTGGCGACAAAGGCGACACCGTTGGGGGCCTTGGTCTTGATCTCGAGAGAGGCTCGAGCAAGGTGGTAGTAGTCCTTGTTGAGGAGGTCGTTGGAAGCCTTGGCAATGTCAGAGAAAGCGAGAGGAGCCACTGGGTTAGTTGGGACACGGTGTTTTGGGGGACTGTGCGTGTTATGATGCTAGAGCACGTGCAAAGAGGTGAGGCGGAGGTGACAGCGTGGGTGAGGGCAAACGACGAGATGAGCGACACATTCAAAGACTCAATGGCAGGACTCAATTGTTCTCTCGATTGTCCTCCCAATTGAGGCAATTATGCTCGTTTCTCCTCGGTGGGACGGTGTTGATGTGATTCGTGCCACCACACAACACCGACGATGTACCCATGAGGGCGTGCAAATGCCGAAACGAGTACAAAACCCCTCCGAGTCAATGGCAATTGAGTCTGAATCACGTTCGCCATGTCACCACCTTGTGTCGTTTGCACTTGGTTTCTCGGCTACTGCTCGGAACCACTCGGAACACTCAAACACTCGGACTAGTTGCGTGGTAATTGTTGTGTGGTGAATCAAGCCACGTGCAATTGAGCGTTGAGCAGACGGTCCACGCCCTGGCGCCGCGGGCGTGGTTTGCGTGTCAATGCCTCAATTCGTCGTCGCCACAAGGGTATACTCACTGTTTGTGTATGTGTGCTTGTGCTGGGAAAGAAGACAAGTTACGGAGAGCGAAAAGCGACGTTAGCCACTGCGGTGAGTTAGTTCCTTTAATCTGCGGCGTAGGCGGGGACTGCAACAAAGACGGTAGACGCACCTTGATCAGCTAGAGTTATTAGTGTTTGGACCAATCAAGATTGAGCGGCCGCACACCATACGTCCACATAAACATACAAGACAGAGCCAGGGAGAAGGTCCGGGTGGGAGGCGGTAGTGGAAGAGTAGGCGGTGGGAAAAAAAACACATGTGCGGCTTGATCTGAGCGAAATACATGTTTCTCGGGCGGAAGGGTGGTGCCCGAGGCCGAGGGCCGGCCAGCAACTTTTGTTGAACCGCACACATGACCAGCCCCCTCCCCTTGCCAGCACCTTTGGCCAGCTTTTCCAAACGGTCACATGGTCTGATTGCTCAGTGCAACCTCCTCTTCTCCCCTCTGTTCGGTCGTCCCCAACAAAATGTACCCATATGCATGTGGGGGTGGTGAACTGTAACGGGAATGAGGTGGTAGTTAAGCAGAATGTCTCAGACCAAAGCCAGAGGTGAGACGTGATTGAGCAGCAGATAATATGGGCCACTACGAAGTGTTGCCGGGCAGACCGTGTAAACGGATTAAACAAAAAGACTGGTCGGTTACATCTCAACTCAACTCATCTAAGCGATCTCATCTTGCATGGTTAATATCGTGGATCGCTGATCTGTCGCAGACGACACACGTGAATGGAAATTAAAAGCTTCCAAGCCACAACACGGCCGAGCATCCGAGTTGGACCGAGGAAGGGTTAGAACGGAACGGCTAAACAGGCGTCAACTGCTAGTGTTTTTCTGGTGGCAGAGGTCTGGAACACAAGATGACCAAGACACTGTATGCTCTCAATCGACGTGCATCTCGGCTACAGTGGTGGATTTGTCAGCTAAAATATTTTGTTGAGAGTCTGGAGCTCTGGAGTAACTCGCATAAGCATCGGTAGGTACAATTAACACACCATAACCAAGGGGCACTGTGATATGGGGGAAACGTGATCTATAGATTGATAGACGGGTGGCGCTGTCAAAACGGGCCCAACGGGAAAACTGACAGTCGCTTGCATACAGCTCCACAGTTGCTATGGCATCTCCTCTGCAGTCATTTCAACCGTTTGCAGCAGACAGAATGTTCAAGAAGGTAATAACAGTGATGAGTGGAATTAATCCGGCGGTGGAGAGGGGAGAAGGCTCAAGAGCACTGTAGGTATGTTGGGTGAAGGGGTAATAAGAGGAGGGGTCGAGCTATTGACCCCTTTTATGATCAATACAGGACTACACTTCACTCTAACTTCACCCTGACTACTACTCCCAACAACCTACTTGAGAATGAAGCTAGTTTGTTATGAGCTTACTTCAGATGATGAGACCCAGAAAGATCCCAAAAAGTGCACCAATAACACTGACATGAAAGAGAAAAATGGGCATTCCAACACAGAAACCACAAGCATCAATGTCATGTCACTATTTAGTGAGAACCTCCCTCTTTTTCACCACCCGTCATTTCATTCGTTTACCCTACCATTGCGTTACCCTACCGTGATACTTTTCTGCAAGTCTGATCTGAACATTTCAGTCCCAACCTCTTCTCCTCTGACCCACTCCAACATGCCATGAGTGCAACCAAAGCCGCGGAAAACGGCAAGTACAGGGTGGCGACGCGCGGCATGGTGGACGAGGACGTGTTCGATACCCGAAACCGCCACGTGGCCGCTCACCAGCAGCGGATCCGGTTGCGACGCATCAAAAATGTGCTGGCCAAAAGAACTGCGGTCTCCGATATGGAGGCGGACGTCTTCCAGGGCGAGCTGGCCCGCGACTTGCGTCTCTTGGTGGAGGCAGGAGCCCTTGAGCTGCCAGACATTGGCGATGAGCGCCAGCTGGAGCAGCTGTTGAGAGACGAGCTGGACTCCCATGAGTCTGTCCATGGGGCTGTTGACGGGCTGGTTGATGGCGATCTCGACGGAAACGTGGACGTGGCCATGGACCTGACCGACGATGACGAAGAGGAGACCCTGCGGGCGCTGGAAGAAGAGGAACGGATGATCCAGGAAGCCCAGGAGCTGGAGGCCCGGGACATTGAGTATCTCGTCAACCAGATGGACCTCAACCAATAGTTATTTATTACCTTATTATTTTTAAATCCACACACAAACACGCCCTGTGCCTCGCTCAGCTTTCTGTCTCTTGGTTAGCTTCGAGCTGGATGCTCTTCTGTTTCATTCGTGAGACTCAAGTAGCAATGGGCAAGAGCAACCCCTTTCACCTCATTTGAGTACGCCCTCAACTACCAGTGTTGTCCGGTGTAATTACCGGTGATTACATTTTATTTATAGAGTAACGATTAAGAAGATGTGTGTACCAGTAGAGAGTAACGGGGGAGGACAGTCATAGCAGTATATGAATCATGGAAGAGCCTCATCTTTCGTGATATAGCAAGAAGATGATCACTTAAGGACGATATGAAGTGCAAGTACTGTAGATCAGCTTGTTCTCCTAGAGATATTATTCACCTTTAGAAGCTTAGATCTTGAACATAGCAGATGATTAGATCAGAAATAGTTGAACAATCTACTTCTAATAGTAAACAACATTTACAAGTCAACAAAAACACAGAAATAGGTCTTTTCACATCACTCCTGATTTGTACATTTCTTTATTCGGGCTTCTATCGAACTCATCAATCACTCTACTTTGTACTGTACTTTTAACAACCTCATCTTTAACCTCATCTACCACTGCATCCAAACCAGACATCGACTGACCTTAGAACGATCAAATGAAATCTGACACCTCCGAGAGAGCTCGAAAACATCATTATTAACTCCAAATATTAATCAGACGGCTCATATTCCCCACATTCACCCCCAGTGGCGCCCTACTGATACGGGTAAGGGTTCTAAAATTTTATGAAGCTTATTCGAAATTATTTCTGAAGTTTTTCAAACTCGCATATCCAGGCTACAGACACAGCTTATACTCTACACACACACATTATACACGATGGGTTCTGCTAAACGGTCAGCCGACAGTCGAGAGAAGACAGTGTCCAAGAAGGTGAAGCTCGTGGAGAAGTCCACCGGCAAGAAGGGCGCCAAAAAGATGGTCGAGGAGGTCGAGGAGGCCTCTTCCGAGGAGGATTTTGCATCTACCGATGAGGAGCAGGAAAACGACGATTCCGACGACTCTGATTCTGACGACATGGAGATGAGCGACAGCGACGAGGAGAAGGATTCCGAGGACGAGGAGGACGCTCTTGACAACGACGACGAGGAGGAGGAGGACGAGGAGGACGGAGAGGAGGCTCCCACCGGCAAGTCCAGTGCTGCCGAGAGCCATGCCGAGCAGAAGCGGCTGTTGAAGGAACGAAAGCTGGCTCGAGCTGGCGGAGAGAGCATTGCTCAGATCAAGCAGATCTGGGAGCGGCTGCGAATGAAGACGGGCGTCAAGCCTGCGGAGCGAAAGCAGCTGGTGGAGGACATCTGGGCTATTTCCAAGAACGATATCAAGAACCTGATTCTCAAGCACGACGCCTCGCGAATCATCCAGACCCTGTTCAAGTACGCAGACAAGGAGAAGCGAGAGATCATCACAAAGGCGCTCAAGGGCAACTACTACGACCTGGCCATCTCGTCGTACGGAAAGTACCTGCTGGTCAAGATGCTGCATTACGGCTCTGCTGCCGTGCGACAGTCCATCATTGACGAGCTGCACGGCCGGTTCCGAAAGCTCATGCGACACAAGGAGGGCGCTTATGTGCTTGAGGACGCCTACAGAGACTACAGTACCGCTGCCCAGAAGCGACAGATCATCCAGGAGTTCTTTGGAGCCGAGTTTGCCGTCTTCCGAGACGCTGCCGGCACCAAGACTCTCAAGGACATTATCGAGGACGCTCCTGAGAAGCGACCGATCATCATGCGAAACCTGAACGAGACCATCACTGCTGCCGTCAACAAGGGCTCCATTGGTTTCACTGTCATCCACGCCGCCATGCTGGAGTACGTCAGCAACCTGGACACCAACAACTCGGAGAAGACGGAATTCATCGATCTGATTGCCGAGCAGTTTGCCGAAATGGTGCATACTAACGAGGGCTCGCAGGTGGCGTGCAAGACTCTGGCCATGGCCTCTGCCAAGGAGAAGAAGGCGCTGCTCAAGTCGCTCAAGAGCTTTGCCGACACCCTGGCTGCCGACCAGTACGGACACATGGTCATGATGACCGCCTTTGACACCATTGACGATACCAAGAGTGTTGTCAAGGCCTTTTCTGGCGAGCTGTCCGAGAAGCCCGTGCACGAGCTCTTCATGGACAAGAACGGACGACGACCCTTCCTGTACGCCATGCTGGGCCGAGACTCTCGATACTTCAACAAGCTGGTTCTGGATCAGCTCAAGACTTACGATGAGATGAAGACTGCCACCGGTACTGCCAAGAAGGACGACGCTCTTCGTCTGGAGGAGATCAACAAGGGTATGTCTCCTCTGATTCTCGAGGCCATTGCCAACAACGCCTACGAGCTCATGAACGACACTCTGGGCTCCCAGTTCATCTCTGAGGCTCTTTTGTCGTGCGAGGGAGACAAGTCCGAGGCCATTTCTGCCCTCATGGAGATTCTGTCTGCCGATCCCGCCGGAGACAACCATGTCATCAAACAGCCCAACGCCCAGCGAGCTCTGCGAACCCTTATTCAGCAGGGACACTGGAACAACAAGGAGAAGAAGGTGGTCAAGATCGAGACTCCCATCGACTTTGGCGCCAAGTTCTACGAGGCCATTGGCGACCACGTGGTTGCATGGGCCACCGGCGACGGCGCTTTCGTCATTGTGACTCTGATGGAGAACCTGGAGGACGAGGGGCTCAAGAAGGAGCTGAAAAAGACCCTCAAGGACAGCAAGAAGGAGCTTGCTGCTGCTGCCGAGGACGGAAACAAGGGCTCCAAGCTCATTGTCGATCTGCTTTAAGTGGAACAAACTGTATAAAGATATATTTGGTAATAGAGGAATGATGGATTAGAGCTGTTAAGTAAACGTTTGCCACTGGTAAAGATATAGTTGAGTTCAATAGAGTGCTGTAGATGTCAGAATAGACGAGAAAAGAAAGAATCAAAGGAACGAACCCTAGAATAAACAGACATCATCAGCTGTGCTATTTTTCATACAAGTAGCTACTTATTGCTTAACTCGCTTCTCCTTGACCTCACTTCATGCACATCCGAACCTTATATCAAAATTATTCTTCACTGTGCAGGAATGAAATATCACCGCCTGTAAACCACCTCGACACATCACAATACAACCATGGTTCGACAGTTCAAGCACCATGAGGGCAAGCTGCTCAAGAAGGTCGACTTTGTCAACTGGAAGACGGATAATGGCCACCGAGAACAGCAGGTCATGGGCACCTTCCATCTGCAGGACCGAGACGATTACAACAAGTACAACAAAATCTGCGGAAAAATCCGTCAATTAGCATACAAGCTGTCGCAGCTTCAACCGGACGATCCCGTTCGAATCAAGCACGAGAAGCTTCTGCTCGATAAGCTGTACCAGATGGGCATTCTTTCCACCAACACCACCGTTTCGCATCTGGAGACCAAGATCTCTGTTTCTGCCATCGCCAAGCGACGTCTTCCCGTCATCATGCACAAGCTGAAGATGACTCAAAAACTGGACGCTGGAACGGCCATGATCGAGCAGGGCCACGTGCGAGTGGGCCCCCACATTGTGACTGACCCTGCGTTTCTGGTGACCCGAAACATGGAGGACTTTGTCACCTGGACAGACCGATCCAAGATCAAGAAGGCCACTCTCAAGTACCGAAACGAGCTCGACGACTTCAACGTCATGTAAGTTTTTATTTATGCATAATACTATTGGTTTGATGGAGAAGGAGAGAAGGAGTAGTACAGTACTCGTGGTTTCTTAGTGCACCTGTTGAAAGATAAAGGCCAATACAAACAGCGATGTAAAAGTAGTGTTGATATGCACGCGTCTTAAACACTTTCAGCTGGTTTAAGAAGTACGTTATTTGGTACTTGATAAATTTATCTGGCTGTTCTTATCTTGAAGTAGACAATGACAAATTGGTAGCCCTAGACCAAACACGAGAGAAAGTGGAGAGTAGCTTACAAGAGAAGAGTGAGATTATTGTGTAGCTTTACCTAACCAAAAGCTGTGAGTCAGTGTATTAAGAAAATATATGTTCAATCATTCGACTTGTAGAGCGTTCCATTGATGCTCTGACCAGCTCTCTCTCTAATCTCATCTGTCCGATGAAACTTCCATACACCTCGGCTTTATAACCCCCCTCGTTCAATACACGTCTAATTGTAGTGACTCTATTATACCATATGCTAATTATTTTGCGACTAGGCCGAGGCAGCCTGGGACTCGTGCACGGCCTCCAGCCACTGGGTGGGGCACTGGTACGCCGAGTGGCAGGGCACCAGACGCACAAAGTCGCCGGGCGAGTACTGCACGTCCTTGAGCACCTCGCCGTCAAAGGCTCGGGCAGCCAGGATTCGCGCGGGGATGATGGCGGCCTTGGACAGCACCGTGGGGTGCCACTGGGCCATGTGTGTGAGCGCGGCGTTTTCGGGGTTGCCGGGCTGCTGTTTTCGGAAGTCCTCGTACTTGTACTGCAGGGGGTCTCGCCAGTAGTCGGTGATGACCTGGCCGTACTGGTCGTTGGAGATGATCATGGACGCCGAGGTGAGGCCTGCATCGTCCTGGGTCAGCAGCAGCTGGATGTCCTTGGCAGGCACCCGCTTGTACGAGTGGATGATGCCGTTGGGGGGGATCACGGGCACGTCTCGCAGCATGATCTTGTCGAGCTTGACGGGGTCGCACAGATCGGTTTCGACGTTGAACTTGTCGTTGGCAATCAGGGCGTTGGAGTCCAGCCACCAGATTCGGTCCGCGTCGGGGAACGCCTGCATCGCAGCTCGGATGATCTCGAACTTGGCCCAGTTTTCGTAGTTTTCGGGCGTGATGCCGTGGCCGCTCAGAGGATTGAGAAAGTCCTGGTAGAACCGCGCGTAGACGCCAAAGCCGTGCTTCTTGGCGTAGTTGAGCCGGTTCTGCAGAATCGTGAGCGACAGCTCCGAGTCGGCCCGAGCAGCGTCAGTGCCGTCGAGACCCATGACAATGACGGTTCGGGGCTTGCCAGGAGTGGACTTGGTGAATGGAGCATGGCCCTTGACAATGTTGGCCTGGGCCACGGGCTTGGCCTTGCCTCCGTCTCGGTAGATGACCTGGGTGTACTGGGTGACGGCCTGTCGGTCCTTGGAGGCCCCCTCCTTGAGCTTGAGATCCTCGTTGGCGATGGTAGGGTAGATGTAGGGCTGTTTCGAGTAGGCGACCTTGATGGAGTCTGGACCGCCGCCCAGAACGGGAATGCCCGTCTTATACGTGTATCCGGCCGGGGTCGTCAGCAGCGACACAAACGTGTAGATGGACAGCAGAATCGCCAGACCCACCAGCAGGGCTCTGAGGTTGGACGACGATCCGCGATGGTTGAAGGAGGGGCCTGCTATCCGCTGGGCGGTGGCTCTGATCTGGCCCAGAAGGCCGCCGGACCGGCCGTTGCGCGGCACAAACGAGTTTTCGGAGCCGCCGGGACGGGGAAGCGCTTGGTGCATTGTGTAGCGTTGTGTTGTGGTGGCAGAAGAGAGAGCGTTATGCTGGACCTCTGATATCGACGAGAAAACTTAAACTGTGGTGGTGAGTGGAGAGATATGTTATGATGACTACAGGTACAACAGAGTGATGCTACAGTGTGTGACTAAGCAGGTATATTTGTGACGACCCAGTTCCACGCTTTTTGTCTACGATTCTTTTTTTCGCCGCCCCCTTTCCTCAGCGTAGATTATGTCACAATCGTCAGGCACACGTTGTCAGATGGACAAAGAATGGAAGACTGAAAAAGGGAGGTGCGTCAGATAAATGTACAGGAAGCGATGAGCAGACTTGACAAGTGTGGAAAAGCGCTGAAAAAGTGTTTAAAAGGCTCGAAAAACGCCCATCTTTTTGCTACGACGATCACCTATTCTCTGGGGTATGCCCACCTTTGAGACCAGTTGTGGCTAGCTTCCGTCACCGTAACTTATAGGAAAAACAAAATACACGTCTTTCATGCACCAAGGTCTAGACCTCCAGAAAGGTGATGCTATAACTGCCATTTATATATACTACGCTCGTTAGTCAGCTTGTGCCCACGACCGGCACACGAACACTTTTACCGTTTGGACTCTATCGTCCATAAACCCTCCGTGTCTCACTTTTGAAAGCTACGGTGGTGCTACTCCCTACGCTATGTATACAGGTGTCGTCGAAGATACCAAAGAATGCAATTGTGGTCATGCTCACTCCTAATTATAAGCCCTCGTCCTCCTCGCTCAGCACCTCGACCTCGGCCAGCTTGTCAATGGCTTCAAACTGCGAGGTCAGGTACTCGGGGTCGGGTCCAGGCATCTTGGCCAACAGACGCTCCAGGTCGCCTCGCGCCTTCTTGAGAAACGAGACGCAGAGACCATGCATCTGGCGGTCTCCGACGTCCGTGTCTCCAAGCACGTGGATGCCCTGGGTGATGAGTCGGAACAGCCAGTCGGGGTCCCATCGGGTGCCCTTGAGAGACCCGGTCTCCTTGGCCAGAATAGCCACCCGGAACCAGCACGTGATGACGCCGGTCAGCGGAAGACCCATCATGGAATGCACCAGAGACACAATGTACCACGAATGGGCGCCCAGCTCCACCGAGGCTGTTCGTCGTCGAGCAACCCAGACCAGCAGAGTGATGAGACTGGACATGCGTAGAATGACCCGGTACTGCGACAGCACTCCGGCCTGGTCCTGCTCAATGCCCAGCCGTGCACACAGCTCCCGGTGGCCGTACAGAGGCTCCTCGGACGCGTCGTACGTGTCCATCTCGTAGTGCACACATAGCTTGGACCACAGACAGTAAATGCGGCATCTGTGGATCAGCTGGAGCGCCGAGGACGCCGAGGACGCCACCGACGACGTGTCGGACTCCTCATTGTGGTCGTCTTCGGACGAAAACGCCAACGAGTCGTCCTTGGGAATGCCCAGCTCTTCTCGCAGTTGAGCCAGGGATGCAACCTCGTCGACGCCAAACTTGTGCAGATCCTGGCCCAGTCGCTGGATCAAAGGCTCGTTTCTGTACATAATGGGTCTGCTGGTTTCGGTCATGACACAGCCCGAGAGAGCGCAGAACCGCAGCATGGCCCGTCGGAACGCCAGAACGTTGCTGGCAGTCTTTCCTCCGTCGTCCGTGTGGTCAAAGTAGACGTCACAGTCTCCCTGGGGCAAGGACAACGGAATGCCGACCTCCAGGTTCCGTTTGGCGTCCAGAATGAGAGCACATCCGTACAGAATACGCCAGAGTTTGGCCGACGAGGGCTCAATCAGCGAGGTGGACCCGGAGGACGAGACGCTCATGGACCGCCGGTGGGCCTTGGGCGACTGGACCAGCAGCGAGTCCTGGAACGCCAGAACCGAGGTGCTCTGCTGGTCAAAGTTGGCGGGGTCCATGTACAGGCCCTGGGAGAGCGCCAGCTGGAGAATGACGCCGGTCAGGTTGACGGAGTCGACTCCATCGGGCGAGTACTCGGAATCTGGAGCGTACAGACAGTCCAGTTTCATGAGCACCAGGGCCTGGATGGTCTTGAGGCCTCCGTGGCGGAAAATGTGCGATGCATTGAGACACGCCTCGGCGACTTCCAGCACTTGAGGGCCGAGATAGGTGTTGTCTCGGTGGCCGTCCTTGATGCAGTAGTTGGGAGGGCTCCAGTCCTTGAGCGGGTAGGAGCCTCTTCCGAGTCGAAAGACCAGCAACATGACGGCTATGGACGGCAGATTGAGGTATGTTCGGGCGTTGAACTGTTCGCCGTCCTCGATACGCTGTTTGGCCGACCACAGGGCGTTGAAGTCTGTTCTCAGACCCTCCGGGCAGGCGCAGTAGTGCACCGCGTTGACCCGTTTGAGGAACGAGTCGATGAGAAACTCGCAGTACTGCTGGCCTGGGAAGAGGTCCAGCAGGGGCTTGTAGACCGGGTCGATGGGGCTGTCTGGGGTTCGCCGCCGTCGGGTCTCTTGCAGCGTGTCGATGGCCTTCTTGCACTTGGAGTCGTTGTGGAGCGGCTGCTTTTTTCTCGGAGAAGGCATCTCCACACCCTTGGCCCGCTGTCGTTCGCTGAGGTCTGCTCGCAGCAGGTTGGCGGCGTTGGGGAACCGGCCGTACATGCGTTGATGGGACGACTTGGACTTGACAGTGGGCTGCAAAGGCGAGACGATTGGTTGCAGCATCTGCGGAGGCGTCAGCGGCTTTTGCATGGGCGGCACACTGATATTCGAGCAACTGCTGCTGCTGCTGTGGTGGCCTCGGGTATCGTTACTGGTGGTACTATTATTTCCGGCGGGCTGCTGCGACGTGGGTTCGGCTTCGTCGACCGTGAACTGAATCTCCTGGCCGCCTCGCACCTCTCGTCCTCCCCAGGTAGGAGGGGCGTACTCGCAGGAGCCCGTCACGTTGGCGGTCTTGCAGGCCGAGCAGGGCATCTGTTTGTCGCACCGGACCTTGCGTTTGCGACAAAGCAGACAGCTGACAGGCGCTCTACGTCGTCGCTTGACGACTCGCGAAAAGTCGTCCTCGAACCCTGCGCCGGGGGCAGACAGGTCCGGAATGCACTGCTCGTAGGGAGCCAGGCGGGTGCCGTTGTTGCTGGCGGAGTTGAGTGCGCTCTTGTCCTCGTGATCCGGCAGGAGATCCAGCTGCTGCTGCTCGCGGGTATCTGGGGGCCGGGGGCCCTGTCCTTCTCTCATTTCCGCAATGGCGTGCACCGCCAGCTGCTCCAGTCCATGTCGTCCAGACTCTTCGGTCATGTGTAGATAAGTGGTGGAGTTGGGGAAATGTGGAGGTATGGAGATCTCGAGGTGAGAGATGGAGATCGCGTGAGGCTTGTGGGTCGGGTGGGAAGCGTACGGGCGTGGTGATAAGGGCGTCGGCCTCTGGGGTCGTACTACTGTCTGCGGCGGTCGTGTGTTTCCCGATCCGAGACCTGGTCAGGGAATAAAGCGCACGTCAGTCAAGACTCCCTAAAGATATATCCATGCACTCCGAAGTTTCGCTCCCCCAGGTAATTATCTCCGAAACGCTAATCGAGGAGGAGGATCCGCGGAGGGGGTGTGTTTTGGGTGGCAAATGGGGGGAAGTAGTTACACAAACCGTGTGGTGTGGTAGCTGTCTATATAAGGACCCGATTCCCGCGTTTCCTCCCGTATTTCCCCTACCCACGGACCGTCTAGACACTCCAGTCTGGCCTCATCTCAAACTCTCTCGGATAATCAGCGCACATCAGCCTGCAACAGAGTTTCCTTGAGGCCAAAATCCAAAGGTTTGGGGTTGGGACTTTTCTCGGAGCGCGATTTAACCATGTCCCAAAGGGTTTACTGAGAGAGTAAACAGATGTTTAAGTGAAGCCCTGAGTTGCTCATAATGAGTTGCTATAGAACGGGAGGTGGTGGATGTATGGCAACGTAGTAGCTACATTGACAAGCACCTCTCGTCACGTTTTCCCCACTCTCCTTCGCTTACTCAGCGGTTTTGTATCCCCACCATTTTCTCTATCTCATCTCACTGGTGCCATCTACAACCACCTCGCTTATATTTGGGTGATGAGCATCTCCCATCTCTATCGTCCGTTGAAAGGGCAACCTGAAACATGCATGATCAGCCTCCTCCGCACACACACACCAACCGAGTCTAAGCAGGGACCAATCGTGGAGAATGAATATATGCCATGACGCCAAGTCCGATAAATGTGGACGGTGGATGGCGGAAGTAGCAGCTTGTCGTTGCTTGCACGCAATTGATGTGTCATTCTAAAACAGCCCCTTGATCTAACACTTGTCCTAGCCGCAATGGCTCAAGGGCTTCTCAAACACTTGTTTCCTGACACATGCCGTGGGTACAAGTAGGGCTCGTGTACTTGGTGGCACCGTTGCAACTCCCAACGTGAGATGATACCATTCCCACCACCCTCTTATATGCTCAGGGTTAGTCAGGGTTGCACCTTGACCTGTAAACGAGATACCCAACCGAGATGCCCGTGACGTGAAATACTCACACCTCAGTACACCCTCGCACTGAACCAAGCACCGATTGTTTCTACCTATAGCTGGTGGTTATAGGTGGGGAATCAGTTGAGAGGGTGAGAGATGAATGAGTGAGACCATGACGAGGTTTTAAAAGGCCTGTGTGATGGTAAGATTCCAAAAACGAGATACTCTTCTAGATCACCCAACCACCAACCACCCCAATCGATCGTGATAACCTCCTCTTTGCTACACCCTACGTCTCCATCAGCGTTAACCTCTGGCAAGGTTTAGTGAAGATGGCACGCTACCGGTGGACGCTAGGTAGTGGCACTAAACGGAGGTAAGAACGGACACTAATAGACGGCCAAACAAGCCATTTTCTCGGAGACGGCGCCAGACCAGGGTGGTGAAAAAAAAACGGGCCTCTAAATTCAACTTGGGGGGTACTCTCGACGTTTTCGCCTTGGGTCTTCTTCTCGCGATAGAGTATTTAGACTACAGCCGTGATGACATTTTAATTCCGGCCCGCAGATACGAACGCTTGAAGGACGAGGCTTGACAAGCACTTTTAGGCAGTGTGGAAGACTGTGGTCTGGAACTAGTTATGCATGGCAAATAGGGCTGAAAGAGCAAAGTCGAAAGTGCTGAAAACGAGGCATTTTGTCGGAGTCAGCCGTCAGCTAGAGGCCCAGCCGTTCGCAGTTCAAAACAGAGAAGACCAACATCCATCCTCCTAAGTTTATCTCCGAAAGAGCTTGTGTCTATTCCAAGCCGTACCATGGAGAGAGGTTGGGCAAAAGCTGAAAAGCACCTGGGGCAAGTGGACTAAATGCCTCAGTTTAGGGGCATGTTTGCACCTGTTTCTCGGCCCTCAGAGTTTCAAAAGAGGCTAACCACCAATATGCCACTATGTTTTTCCCACGTCCAAGCGGCTTCTTTCCCTTAGCTGCGCCTTACAACACCGCTATAGCCGGCTAGACTAGGGGTTGACCTAAAACAAAAATTAAAACAGATCCGCTATTTATATACTGAGGTCCAGGGCCGTTCTCCATCTTCCTGTATCCGCTATATCCACCAGAATGTCGACGCTACCCCCATCTCCTGGATCTGACATTGTGCCCATGGCCAACATTGTGGAGCTGGAAAAGGAAAAGGAAGAAGGCTTTGAGGAGGATGCCTTCAAGTCGGAAGAGAAGTCCGTGATCGAGGAGGTCAATGAGACTGGGGCTGAGGAGGTCACCGAGGCTGCTCCTCCTAACCCCATGGCTGGTCTTCCTCCGCCAGACCAGGGAATGAAGGCTTGGCTGGCCTGTCTGGGTGCCTTCTGTGGTATCTACGCGTCCTTTGGATACATTAACGTGGTCGGCATGTTCGAGGCTTTCTACCTCACCAACCAGCTCAGTAACTACACTGCATCGACCGTTTCGTGGATCACCTCGCTGCAAATCTTTCTGCTGGTGGCTGGCGGTCTGCTGTTTGGCCCCATCGCCGAGCGATATGGACCCCGGTACCTGGCCGGTGTGGGAACCTGTTTTGTCGTTCTCGGAGTCTTCACCACTTCTGCATCCACAAAGTACTGGCATTTCCTGCTGGCCCAGGGTATCTGTACCTCGCTGGGAAACTCCATGCTGTACTACGCATCGCTGCTGGGCGTTTCCACCTGGTTCAAGGCCAAGCGAGGCTTCACCCTGGGTATTGCCGTTGCCGGCTCGTCCATTGGAGGTCTGACCTTGCCCTTCATGTTCTCTGAGCTTGAGCCTCGAATCGGCTTCCCCTGGACCGTGCGAGCCATTGGTTTCGTTTTGCTGGGCATGTCGCTCATCTGCACCGTGACCATCTCGTCGCGAATCCCCGCTAACCCCAAGTTGCCGCTTCTGGACATCAAGAAGGATCTCATCCTGCCCTACAAGAACCTGCACATCTGGCTGCTGACGGCCGGAATCTTCATGACCTTCTGGGGTCTGTTTGTGCCCATTGGATACATGTCTGTCCAGGGCCAGAGCAACGGCATGTCTCCCCGAGTCTCCTTCTACCTGATTTCCATCTACAACGGCTGTTCCGTCATCGGTCGAATTCTGCCCGGAATCATTTCCGACCACGTTGGAGGCTTCAACATGCACGCCTTCTGCACCATTCTGTGCTCCGTCTTCATCTTCGCGCTGTGGATTCCTGCACGAACCAACCCTCCCATCATCGCCTTCTCGGCCGTCTTTGGTATCATTTCGGGCTCCTCCATCTCTCTGTTCCCTGCACTGGTTGGCATGGTGACTCCTGTCGCCGAGGTTGGACGGCGACTGGGTATGGTCTCGTTCTTCGTGGCCTTTGCCTGTCTGACCTGTATGCCCATTGCTGGCCAGATTCTGCTCAAGGACGGCGGCTCGTTCGACGGCTGCCAGGCCTGGGCTGGAGTGTTCATGTTCTGTGGAGGTGTCACCATCTTCCTCACAAAGCTGACCATTCCCGGAAAGACGTGGAAGTCTCGATTTTAAGCATGGCGTTGTGAAGGAGAGCGGTAGAGCGGTACTGTTCAATGTGCACAAGGATAATAGATGCTATGCTCGGTGTATACCTGAGCTAGCGACAGATTAATATATATCATGATAACCCAATACTGGAGTATTTGTAACCGTAGATGTTAATGTGATATCTTGGCAGTTTGAGATTTGTTATTCGCAGAGGGATTGCATGATATCCCAGCAGCTCAAGACGTGAGTAGATGTTTACAAGTTCCGACAGCTTAAGATTGTGGGCAACCCTGACTAACCCTGAGATTTCCGGGACACTCAAAACGTTACACAAACATGGCACACTCCACAACACCTCTATCGTCAACTCGACCCCTCTCTACACTTGCTCAACCACTCAACGGTCTCTGCGACATACCAAAAACGACACTAGTGACTAGCGTGTTTCCTGAGTAGCACCTCTGAAACGACTACTGGTAGCTCACAGCTGTAGAATGTGGAACCAGAGTGCCTTGGTGGGTAACAGACGCAGCAGTGACATATGACTACAGTGACCGTGAATGACTAACTGCTATCGATACCATGATTACTAATCGGTATATGTATCATCTGAATCAAAGGGTGGAAGTGATCAACTGGCTTGTAACCATTTACTCAGGTCAGGCGGTTCCTCCACCTTTTCGACTCTGTTACGCATACCAAGCTTACGGTCGACTTTCGGGTCTGCTACTCCATGTTTACTCATGTGGCCGTGATCCCCACACTTTCAGAGACAGCAACCTCGCGTAAAAGTCATCTGAATCCGGTTTTATCGTTAGAGTCGCAATGAAGCTCGACGTTTAGAGGTCGAGACAACCATCACGCGTCGAAGAGAGGCTGTCAACCCCGCCGTTTGGTTTAGCCTATGTAATGAATGAAACGATAACGCCTACCGGTACGATACAAGTACAATAGCTGTAACAAAGATCACGGAACGAGATCATGTGATAGTGGACGAGCTCATCGCCATGACGCAATATCTGTTTCAATCCCTTTGTTTCTCGCCAACTTGTCTTCTTCCCCTTGTCACCTTGCTCATCTTCACTTCTGGAATGTACACAGCGCAAGGTTTCATTAAAGCAGATTAAACCACGGCTAACCTTGTGTTTATTGAATGTTGTCAGAATGTGCACTGGTCTTGGCGTGTAGACGAACAGCACGGAATGGTACAAGTGCCAAAAAAAGGCCAAAAAAAGGCCAGGTGGTCGCTTACTAAGCACCACGCCAGAAACCGCCGTCTCTCAGCCTTCCAACAGCAAACACTAATGCGCCGTGTCTCCCCACAGTCACACCAAAGAGGAATAGTGAATGGGGTTTGTAGGTATTTAAGCTAGAGCCTTACCCCTGGGGGAGCGTCGAGTCTGTTGCAGCAGTGCATTAAAAAAAAATGTGAAATGAAAACTGGCAGATGAAAAAATTATCTGGGCTCCTTGTGAATATACAAAGACTGACGTCTGACACATGTCGCCAAGCTGCTACTGCAACGTGCGATGAGATTACTGAACAAGGGAAAATGATGGTGCGAAAAAAATGCACCCCCTTGATTCTCGTTAAACCACCCTTCGTCTCACTCTGGTCTTCTCATATGACCGTGGTTTGAGTTGACAGAGACACACTTTGCGAGCTTAGTGGCAATACAGGTTTTTTCAGACACTAAGACAGAGCTTGTTTCAATGACAACGGAATGCACTGTTGGGCCACCTCGTGTGATTTCAGATAATAGAGGTTGTGTGCAGACGAAAAAAGAAACCTGGGTCCCAAGAGGGCAATCTGGACCCACTCAGGGGCTGCAGACCCTCTCGGAAAAAACGGCTTCCCCATCGGATAATTTATCCGGCACGCATCTCTGTTTTTTTTGCAACTTTTTGCAGACTCACTAGTCGCAGGTCCCTGGCAAAGCCCGTCTGTGCAGTTGAAGCGCATGTCAGTCGAATCGTCTGCTTCATTTCGGCTTCTTTTCGGAACCTCAAATGGGCAAAACGTGTGTTCTGGAGTTCATAGGTCTTCTGTTGTATGAAAATTACCCCTGTACTAAACCCCACCGACCCCTTAGAACCCCTAGACTCCTTCAAGCTACCGCCAAGACTTCCGCCGTAGCATGGTATGTTTCACACACACAAAACTTGCCTCGAATCCCTAATGGCCCGACTGGTTGACAATCCATGGCCATGTCAAATTGTGTGATTGCAGGAACCCTGGAATCTAGAGTTTGAACGTTGAGCGTATCTCTCGACACGAGAAGTGGCGATAGGGTCGTTCTGAGACCACCGTTGGGACCGTCTCAGGATGGAGATGCGAAATGGCTCTTCAAAATCCGATTTCCACCTTCTGCCCGTTCCGTGATCATCTCGATCTCCTCGTACTCTCGCAATCGGGAAAGGTTCCATTAAACCCTGTCAGAGATATCTCAGCAAAAGACAACCTCATGGCTTCCTTTCCGCTTCCTTTGGACTTCCACATAGGGCTAATTCGGATGCTTTCCAAGGGTGCGGGAGCCCAAACTATACTGTGGTGACAAAAGAGAGCGAGCGAGCCACCATGCTAGTGAAGTCAAGAGTATATGCGGCTGGAGCCGAGGTTCGTGCTAAACTGAGTGAATCAAAAATTGAAAAGTAAAAGAATTCACAAGATGCTGAGAATACTGAGAAGCTCTCTTTCCGCCTGTTTGTAGCGCTGCTCTCGTCTGGATGCTGCATTCTGGCTCTCTCGTCTGTCAGAAATCCCAGCAGCGTATTGAAACGCAAATTAAATGCCGCATGCGGTGGTGAAACAGCTGGGAATACGGTCTGACGGAAGCACGGCGACTGATCGCTGTAGAGCGACGGTGGAAGACGTCTTCCGGCGCTGCGGGCCTGTGGTTGCCCAGGCACGGGTATTCTTACGTTTTGTGCAATGAACCTGACGTCTCGAAATCATCTAGCCTGCACCAGACAGGTGTGTGCAACAGAAAAGTCGACTTTAGAACTACTGTAGCTACCGAGACAGCCAGGACAAGTAGAGAGTAGTTTGTTGGGGACGAGTCCTGCTAATAATATGCTGTGAAGTTCGCACGGTCGATACTGCGATATTACGAGTCCCGCACTACGCCAGCCGATAGCCGTAACGGCTCGAGCACAGCCTCGGCCTCGTGTGCCAGCCCAACTCTACCTTGTCTCTGCTTTCTTGACTATCTGGACGGTAAATGAAAAGCAGAGAGAACAAAAAAGGTCTGTCGCTACTTACCGCTTAAAGGGCTCCTTGCAGTCCTCATGTGTGGTTGACTTTGCGGTAAAAGTTTGCGCTTGAAAACAGAGCTACATGAGCCATGTGCTGGTAGGGGTGCAAGTAGTGTTGGTTTGTCGAGAAGAGAGTCTAGCTGGCGGCTGCGGGCCACTGCGCTGCCATTCGCCAACGCTGTGCAAACCCCGTTCCCCTCCTGCCACCTTCTCCCCCCAAATCAAAGCTTTATCAGCCGTCCTATAGCTCTTTCTGGTGTAACAGTGGTTAACCTTGGGAAGCAGTCGACATTGTCTTCTTGGATTTTGTTTGTTTTAGGCTCAGCATGTCATAAATAGCGCACAAAAAAAGTGTTAGCGACAGGTCTGCGATACGAGTAGAGAGTGTACGGGAATGCGGCCAGAGATTTGTTGATAAGACGACAAATGTAAGCAAATCGGCCCCACGGTTCGCGACAACTCTCCCAGTCACGCCTCCACTCCAATCACCCCATTTATACCCACCTTACTGTGGTTCTGAAAAGATCGACAGAGTTTTGCTCTCTCAAACTTACCCCGCTGCTTTACGCTAATTTAGATTAGCGCATGTGCAGTCGAGACCGTTTGGTCTACGTCATGATCGTGACTTGACTTGTCGATAATTGCACCATCTCTCTCGCAACGTCTCTTCCCCAGCTACGTGACCCCCCACTGGCGTTAGTCGTGCCCCGCACCCGCAGCATCCCATGAACGACTTTGAAGACGACCAGAAACACAAGGCTCGAGCCGAGCCCTCGGGCCAGCCGCCCAAAAAACGGTCCAGAGTCACCTTTTCGTGTCTTATTTGCCGAAAACGAAAGATGAAGTGCGACCGCAACCTGCCCTGCTCCACCTGCAAGGCCGCCAACGCCGCCCACCTGTGCCGCTACGACATGAACCGCAGCGCGTCGCCCCAGGATCGAGACATGCCCATCCCCAGCGACGAGTCCATGGTGGCTCCCACAAGCGCTCCTGGAGGAGGAAGCGCGACGGGCTCGGGCTCCAAGAAGCCCCGTGGCCGGCCCAAGAAGTCTGTGGCCGAGCTCACCAAGATGCACCAGCAGCTACTCGAGCAGAACGAGCTCAAGGGCGAAACCAAGGAGCTCAAGGACGTGGTCAAGACGGAGCAGCAGTTCCAGCCGGTGCCGCCCCAGCAGCAGCAACAGCCGGCCCACATTCCCCAGCAACAGCCGCCACACGTGTCCCAGCAGCAGCTCCGCCATATCCCGCAGCAACAACAACAGTTCCACGCGCTCAACCAGCACCAGCACCTCCAACAGCAGGCCCAGCACCAACAGCAGCAGCAGCAGCAGCAGCAGCATCACCACAAACCCAACGGCCTCAGCATCAACACCACCGACCCGGCCACCCCGGTCAACCAGGCCGTTCGTAAAAGCTCAGCAGCCTCGGCCACTCCCGGCAGAACTCCCCCCAACGAAAACTCGCCTCGCCGAGGATCAAAGAAACACCTGCCGCCAATCGGAGACACGCCGTCGCCGTCCATGTCGTCGCCGTCGTCAGCATTCAAGTCGTCGGCAGACATGCTGCATCAGGTGGTGACCCGAACCGCCACCGACACAAAGTACATTGGCATTTCGTCCAAGTTTTCGCTGTGTATGAAGCCCGCGCGCCAGCAGCTGTTTGGACCCTTCTCGTCCATGTCCTTCTTCAGCGAAAACGAACACCTGCAGCGGTTCTCCAAACAGGTGTACGAGGCCAAGAAACAAAACTACATCAAGGACAAGAACGCGCCGGTGCTGATGCGCCACAAAAACATATTTATCGACCTGCCGCAGAAATACAGAGTCGGCCGCGGCTCGTTTGTCGGGGCTGGAAGCCATTACGGAGGCACCAGTGCGCCTGGAAGCACAAACAGCCATGCGAATGGAGGCTTCAACTCCGCAGCTTCTCCCATGGACAAGACCCCCGCCTCGACATCGTCCTCGTGCTCGACAATGGACTGTGGAGACATTTCCAAGTCGTTCCCGTTCGACTCGCCCAACGGCATCTACGAGGTGCTGGAGCTGGTGCCTCCCAAGCCGCTGACGTACTTTCTGGTGGACAAGTACATGAACTCGGTCAACCGGTTCTTCTACACGGTGATTCCCAAGTCCTTCTACGAGTGTCTCGACGAGTTTTTCATCCAGAAGCAGCGAATTCTCAACCGAGAGATCCCTGCCACTGTCAAGACCGTGGATCTCAGACAGGTGGCCCAGATTCTGCTGATTTTGCGTCTGGCCCGAATCACCCTGCCTTTTGACTGGGTCGTTCCCGAGTACCTTGTCGGAGGCACCTCCAACAGCAACACTGGCGGCTCCAACAACGACGGCTCGTCTGCCTCGTCTCCCCCCACCTCCACAGACACCTCGGACGTGTACCTTGGAGCCGGTCTCTCCCAGATTGCCGAAAACTGTCTCAACCACATTGGCTACCTGCGAAAGGCCAACCTGCGGGTTCTCCAGGTGCTCTGTCTGCTCAAAATCACCGCCATGTGTGACCCCGACGCTGGCGACTCTGCCGACGGATGTGACTCCTGCAACCTCACCGGTCTCATCATCCAGATCTCCATCTCCATGGGTCTGCATATGGATCCCAGCCACTTCTCCAAGGTGTCGCCCACCATTGCCCACCTGTGGCGAATGCTGTTTGGATTCATCGTCACTCTCGACGCCCATCGGTCCATGGAGCTGGCTCTGCCTCCCTCTCTGCCTCTGGAGTGTTCCGATACAGACATTCTCTTTGAGCGACACTCGCTGCCCGACGACCTGCTGTCTCCCGGCGAGGAGCAGCACATTTACCATCGACGAAAGCAGCTGCGATGGGCCTTCATCTCGCTGGATGTCGTCCGAGGACTGCTTAGAACCACTGTCCACGTGACTCCCGACGGAATGGGCACCTCGCCCCAGGCCATGGGCAAGGAGTACTTTGACGCCATTGAGAGAAAGCTGGAGGCGTTTGAAAACGACATGAACCCCTACTACGAGGAGATTCTGTCGGCTCTGCAGGCCCCCGAGTCTCGAGACGGCGACTACCGAACCGTGGACGGCCATGCTGCTGCCCAGCGTCTGTCTCTCTACATGACACTGGTGCGTCTGCGTCTGGGCTACTACCTGTGTGCCGGCAACTTTATGGACGCTGCCGAGGTCAAGGCCAAGGTGGTCACCTGTGCTCTGAAGATGTGTGACATCATGCAGGCGGCCATGGAGCGGCCCCATCTCTTCTCTGGCTTCATGTGGTATGTGCATTTCGTCAACCTGCGAAACTTCACCTTTTCGTTCGGTACTTGCATCTCAGCATACCTCAATGAGATCAACACTCGACGAGCCGAGCGAGACATGCCCATCATCACCCCTGCCGTGAACCGAAAGTACAACGATATGACTTTCGACTACTCGCCCGACAAGATCCGAGATCCCAAGCGTCTGATCCAGGCTGCCATTCGAACCCATCGATGGGTCCGATCTCTGTCGCAGCGATACTACGTTGCCTGGAAGTGCCATGCCGTCATTGTCGGTCTTCTGCGAGGAGCCCGTCTGGAGGTGCTTGCGCAGTACATTGATGCCCAGGAGTACAAGCGGCTGGAGAAGGAAGGACACCTCGACAACACGTTTGTGGGTCCCTACGCGCCTCAGATGCGAGAACCCCAGAACATGTCTGTCACCAAAAACGACTGGGGCCGAGACATTACATCGGAGAACTACGACCGAGAGCAGAGCGAGCTTCGAGCCGCCGAGGAGCGGGCCAGCCGTCAGGGACAGGGCCAGGGCTCCATGCCTCCTCCTGCCGAGCAGCCCCAGGATCCCCAGATGGGCCAGGGCAACCAGCAGCAGCAGATGGAGTGGCAGGGTGACAACAACATGTTCCAGAACAACGGACTCATGGAGACGCCCTTCCTGGAGGACCCCATCATCGACGATCCCACCTTTGACACTCTGGGCTCGACTCTGGGTCTTCCCTCGCTCATTGCCGAGGAGTGGGCCAACATTGAGGACTCGCTCTTCGACGATCTCAACTCGTCGCGGTTCTACATGTCCATGGACCAGAATTTTAACAACACTTCCACCGCCACCGATAACTACGAGGTGACTTCGCCCTCCCAGATTGTCGGCTTCTTCTAGTTGGTGGTGGTTATTTATTTGTACAGTAATGTGATAATAGACAATAGCAAGAGAATTGTAGTTTAGTAAAGTAGCTGTAGGTCTTGGATCTGGAACAGAAAATCTGATTTTCAGGATCTAGAACAAATGTTTCTCCGCAATCTCAACGATCTTAATAAACTACCGAATAAGCTGCTACTTTTTGGTGACTGACATCCAAACAGGATAACTAATTGGTTTCCAAGTAGCGACGATCCTTAGATAGAGCACGGTTAATGCCTCACCACATACGGGTAAGTGTACGAGGAAGGGGCCGAATAGCGATTCGATTCAACAGACAAAGGGAGCTGCCATCTCCACCGGCTATCGATCTTATTCTCTCAATATATTTAATTCCATTATTGGTTTAATTTGCGCGTGCATGCTTTATCTCTGTCTCGAGAACAAGGCTGGTCTACCAGTAATCCAGTATACACTCTGCTCAACGTTCACATGTGAATGGGCTGAACTGGTGGAGACGAGCAGTGCAGAGACTTTGACCGTGCCGATAGTGATTTAACAGATACAGTGGCCACACTTTTCATATACAATGTTACAGCCCAATGCTGATGTGTGGATGAGTGATTTACACGTGAACTGCTATTTAGTGGTAGACCAGTGAACCTCAACTATTGGAACTAACTAAACACTGGTTGCCGAGGTAGCGCCACTTCGGTGCACTTACCCACCTCCTGACCGTCCCCCACGTCTAGAAAGCTCAAAGTTGACGTTCCGAACAGCCCGATGCACGTTAATCGGCCAATGATGATCCAGCGCCGTAGACGTTTGGGTTGTGTGGAGAGGTCAGCAGGCAGTCCAGGAGCTTGAACGGGCTGGAAGAGCTTGTGCAATGAGCTTGAAGATTGTGCAATGCGTTTTTATTCAGGTGGAGAGATCTTTGAGATGAGAGATGGTCAGACAGATGGTCAGACAGATAGTACTAACAGAGATGGCAGATCATTAGATAGCGGTAACAGCTAGTTGAACCAAGATTGAACATCAAAGACCTCGACTAACGGTTACTTGTAACACTCTACAGTTTCACCTCTCGGTTTGCCATCGTCTTATACAGTCCAAACTTATGCCTCACACAAGCACATCTCACATATAGACAGGCTACTTGTACAAAAGAGGCAATCTGTGGTATCCTGTATAAAGAGAGGGAGGTACGGTTACTTGTATGTACAAGTACACTTGTAGCTCTCACGCATAGTGAGTATCCCTTATACGGTATATGTTTACGTCAACAGACGGCTTTTCAGGTAGTGTGTAAATACTGTGTGTAGTCCTTCCAAAGTCGAGCTTTCAACTCATGCAAGCGGGACCTGTATTAATTCACCACCACATGCAAAAATCATCTCACTGTCTCACAATCATATCCCTTGCTTCCTCTCTTTTCTTTCCCCTGACCCTATCTTTCGTCTTCCCCTGAAAGCTACAGTTGTCATGTATCTCTGTAACACCTATATATAGAGTCCCTTGGTTATACGAGTCATCCAAGCCGCTACAAGTACAAGTACTTAGTACGTACACTCTTACCCATTCTATCTACTCCTACTCCTCTCATTTTCAATGTTCCATTCCCATAAATATCTATATGTCCTTGACGTGTTGACGTCTGACGAGTGACTCTCTTCTAGCAGTCGTTCCTAATGCTCGTCTCGTGATTCCTTCCTTCTCGTCTCCTACTATGCTATCCAATGACTAACTGCTTCTGGTTTTGGGAGCAAGCCACTCGTCGGTGTCGAACCATCGCTTCTTGTGCTGTGTGTTGGCCTGGTCCGAATGGTGCTCCACGGTGGGCATAGGGCTGGGGGTGGCTCGGGTCTTGGCAGACGCGGCGTACCATCCCAGAGCAGAAGGGTAGGGCGCGGGAGGAGCCATGTTGGTGGCCGAGCCTCGAGAGTACGACCAGCCGGGGGTGTCGGTGGAAGTGCACTTGGCAGCAGAGGCAAAGCTCTGGAAGGGCGTGTAGGACGAGGTGGGGAACCGCTGCGACATGGTCTTAGCGGTGATGGTGGAGCCGGGCTGCATCTGCATGGGGGCGTACTTGATGGTGCCGGACTGCTCGCCGTAGGGCACCGTGTGGGAGGCCAGCAGGTCGCCCTGGGCCTTCTCAGACATGTCGGAAATCTGCTTGGCGGGGGGCTGTCCGGGGTCCTCCTGAAGGGCCTTGGTGGATCCAGTCAGGCCGGTCATCTCGAACCAGTTGGTGTAGTGGATGGTGTATCCTCCGTTGGCCAGCAGCGAGTACAGCTGGATGGTGTAGTAACCGTTTCCTCCGGCGGAAGCGGGGATGGTGACGGACACGGAGCCCGAGTCGGGGGTGATGCCGTCCTTGAGCTTGAGACCCTGGGGGTTGAGGGCTGTGTTACTGGTTCCGGTGACGAGCGTCACTGTCACGCCCTTGAGGTCGTCCAGGGCGGGTTTGTCTCCGTCGTCTTCCCACGACACTTTGATGGTGTCGCCGGCCTTGAAGGTCTGGCCCAGTTTAGGAGATGTGACCGAGATGTCGGCCACGACAAAGGTGGCCAGCCAGAGCAGCACGAGCTGGGGCAGAAGGTGCAGCATTGTATTAGATGTGTTGTTGTCTTTTTTTTGGTCGAGAAAGGCCTGTTTTATGATCGTGTCACAAGAAAAAGGTCGTGTTCTGTTTCTGTGAGAGATCTATTTTTGGAAAGAGAAAACGGCGACGGAAGTACTAGCGAGCGTGGTGGGGGCCGTGGTCGTGTTCGAGTCGAGGGCGGTGGTGGACGTACAAGGGCGGGTCGAGGCTGCTTGGTTCACCGAGGTTTCGAAGATGGTCGTTTTTTGGTGGTACAAGAGTGTATACGTCTATTTTCAAGTTTGCATTTTCTGGCTTTGCTAAGTTGACGAGGCGGTGTCCAGAACTTTAATCCGATTTAGAGTTTTGGCCTTGGCTCCAGAAAGGGCTCTTTAGTATAGATAGCAAGTGGATGAGGGAGATATGGGGGCGGAATTAAGACGGGTTTTTTGCCTGAAATTGAACACGTGATCGATTCTGACAAGTATCCCCGTGTTCCTTCTCGTTTTGCACCTCCCGGACCCCCTTCATACAACGTCACAGAGTGCTGCAACACGCGCATAAATCCACCTGTTCACTCTACATGAACTATTCCTTGGCTACCTTTTTGGTAAGCAATGAGCTAACCGAGAAAGTGAGAGGAGAGGGGCTCGTTTTTAGAGCCGCTAAAATCAAGTCGCGCTGGCAAAAACGTCCATATTTGGCCGTCTGGGGGCTACTACGCGTGCCACAGTTCTCCCCTGGGCACGGGCTGGCTCTGCAACACGTTCAATTCTCCATACCGATCACCTTCATTCAAGTCACTCTATTTACACATGGAATGTGTGTTTAAAAGTTTGGCAGGTGGAAAATCATGGACCACCACAGCACAGCAAAAAAGGTTGGCCCAACACAGCAAAAATGGAGTGTTTCACCTGGAATGAGCAATAGACGGGGGTACAAGTTTTCGTGGTAGATGGAAGGGTGGTGTATGTGGGGAAAGGCGTTTTGTGTGTTTATACCATGAGACTTATTAGTTACAGCACACATCTACGACATAAATCCACCCATATAACACCCCATTTATTGGCTGTTGACTTTGATTCTCTCTCAAGCTCAAACTGTATCTCCTCTGCACAACTGCGAGATACGTGAGATGAATGTCTGAGTAGCACCGTGATCTACGCGTAGTAGCGTGTTTCAGAGGTAACAGGTAGCTGTGCCGTGCCCGTAGTGGTGTATGTCCATTTGGTGAAGCCCCTCAACTAGTCACAGAACCTGTACAAGTACATTAGTTTGAAGTTTACCTCTCTACAGCGTAGCTACACGGAAAAACCCACATACCCCAGAGATATCATGATCATCAAGATGTGGAGAAAGAAGAGTGTTTGTCCGTGGAGCGCTACGCGTATGAATACGACGAGGGTGCGTGGCTTACCAATACTGCCACCAAGGAATTCTACAACTAAGAAAGATCTCTATAAGTATTCGTACCCATGTCTACATGAGTGATTATTGCATCTGCTGGTCAACATGTGTTCTTGGCGTAATATGAAACTGGCAATTTCAACCGTGCAAGGATCGGTGTGAGCAAATAGCACTTTCAGCCGTCTTTGTTGCATCCCCCTTGGACTGTATCTCACCCATTCTTCGTCTAACATACGCTAACAAAGTTGAACAAATACACTTGGTCCCAAGCTCCAATCCTTAACTAAATGCTTCTTACCGCAGTCCACAAGAATACGCAAAAAAAAAGTGGCAATTACTAAAAAAACGTCATCAAACATGTACAATTTCGTAGCTAACCCCCTGACACAGCTTCCCGACTCCCCTTCTGTCATATATTTCTTCTTCCACACTTTTCTTCAGCACTACACCTCATGTGCCAAATTAAAGTTTCGAAACTCCAACTTTTCACTCTTCAACATCTCATCTTCAGATCACATCACACTACACACCACCATGTTGTACCTCAAGTCCCTGATCAACTGCATCGACAACTCCGGTGCCCTGCTGGTCGAGTGCATCAAGGTGCTGCGAAAGTCGCCCAAAAACTACGCTGGCGTCGGCGACAAGATTGTCTGTGTCGTCAAGCGAGCCCGACCCATCCCCAACGGCTCCTCCATCACCCAGAAGGCCCGAAAGGGAGAAATCAAGCGTGCTGTCATTGTGCGAACCAAGAAGGAGATCCGACGACCCGACGGCTCCTACATCCAGTTTGACGACAACGCCTGTGTGCTGATCAACGACGCCAACGAGCCTGTGGGCAACCGTCTCAACGGAGTCGTGGCCAAGGAGGTGCGAGACCGAGGCTTCACCAAGGTCGCTTCTCTGGCTCCCCGAGTCCTGTAATCTGTGCTTACCGTACCCGTACAGTAACCATGGCTTGTATATAGTATTTAATGTTTGTTCGAGAGAGGCAGAAGTAGATTGGATAGAGGGTAGTCTGGGAGTTAGTGTAGCCAGTATTAGATGTGAAAGATTTGCAGCTATAAGTGTAGTCAAGCTGTGTGATCGGGAATCAATGAGAGCTCTGGAACTGTAGCTCTCAGATCAAGTCCTTATCTCAGATCAGGAATGCTATCCTTAGAGGACTCATACAACTACCGGTAGTCATAGAACAGACTCAGTAGGTGTAACAGGCTGAATGGTTTCCCTGAGCGCTTAGCAACTCACTGACATCTCTCTTAAACTGCTTACAAATACTCCTGGATCGCTGATCTGATTACCCACATCTTACAGTACCGGTACACCCCAGAAACCAATACTAGACATGCTTCAACGAGGACTTCAACATCCTCGTAGTCTTGCCACAACTACAAGTAGTCATATATCCTCTACCAGCCCTCCTCTCCAACTCTTGCCACCCCTACCACCCTCAAACATAAATAATCCATTAACTAATGTACACCGCGGATGCTCCCTCTACGACCGGAAAATGTTGTTGCAGTTGTTGCAGACGAAAAACAGAATCATGGTGGTCTCCGCACGCTTCTGCTGCGACTGGAAAAACACCACATCGTGCTCATGGCACTTTGGACACTCCTTGTCGGATCGAGGCAGCGTGGGATCTGCTCCGATACCGGTGGTCACGCCGGCAGTCTCCTCGATGTTGGTGATCAGCTGATGCTTGAACACCAACGGCGTCGACGCAAACTCCGTGTACGGACAGTTTCGGCATGCAAACAGCAGCTTTCTATCCTCCTTATCCTCTCTCGGATAGAGCATGTTGTTGCTGTGTTAGAACAAGTCGGAGTTGCGGTAGCGCCACGTCACCCGCCACGTCACCCTCCCCCCGTCACACTCACCACTCCAGACAAAATCGCGACGTCATTCTGTATCGTTATGTTCGACACTGCGCTGTCGTCCGATGTGTGTGTTTTTCAACGCCCGGTGAAGATGGTGTTCTGCAGCTGGATGGCAAACTCTATTTGTGGTGCTTCTTTTTGTGTCAAGTGCTTGTAAAAACCGTTAATTGGGTGTGTGCACGGTTGGGAGTATTGGAGCAAGGCCGGGTAACCGCTGGCCACGCACCCTGAAAATTTGAAAACTCACCTACAGCAGCGTCTACACTGAGTCCATCTCAACCCCATACAACCGCACAATGTCTGCTCTTCGACTGTCTCTTCGAGTTGCTCGAGTCGCCCGTGTGGCTCGAGTCGGTGTTCGGTGAGTATTTACGACGCAAGGGTTTCCGCCGATTTTTCACGCGATTGAAATTTCAGATCAGGTTGAAAAATCACCATCAAATCAACCACAAATTCGATGATTTGACACAAACAAAACACCCGCTTCACCCACGTTCGCAGCTAACACAGATTCAACTCCACCGCCGCCCCCGCAGCCCCCGTGGACCCCAAGATCACCGCCATTGTCGACCAGATTGCCCAGCTCAACCTGCTGGAAACCTCGTCTCTGGTGACCGAGCTCAAGAGCCGACTTAACATTCCCGACATCTCGTTCCCCGCCGCCGGAGCCGCCCCTGCCGCCGCTCCCGTTGCTGCTGCCGAGGAGGCTGCTCCCGAGCCCGTGGAGGAGAAGTCCATCTTCAACATCAAGCTGGAGTCATACGATGCCAAGGCCAAGCCCAAGGTGATCAAGGAGATCAAGACTCTGCTGGGTCTGTCTCTGGTCGACGCCAAGAAGATTGTCGATGCCGCCCCCAAGATGGTCAAGGAGTCTGTCCCCAAGGAGGACGCCGACAAGATCAAAAAGGTGCTTGAGGACCTCGGCGCCAAGATTACTCTTGAGTAAGTGTATATAGTAACCAAGGCACGAGGGCTAGCCCAGTGCGTAAGCAATGAACCAACGAGTGAACGAGTGCAACGAGTGCGAAGCGCGAGTTTGGTAGAACTAGTAGTAGAACCAGTTGATCTGTAATGTCGATGGTGCGGCTGTAAGTAGTTAATGGATGTAACGATCTAACATCTAATCAACGTTGTAGCTCTGTAATTGGTGTTTTGCTCGGGTTTCGTGCTCTACACCGGTACAACCACCTCTTTCCAGAGTCGGTGTAACATGAGTGTGGTTCTCACCATGTCTGGAAAGGGCAGTACTTGTACTTGTAGAATAAAGAAGCCATGACCAGCTCTCATGTACCATTGTCACTGTTCTGGCTGAAAAGCGTCTTTCCTCTTGTATTAGATGCTTCTCTTGTCTTCTCTTAATCATGATCTCAGAGCACTAGTACGGACGTACTGCTACAATAATTATCCAAAGTACTGGTACCCATATAGAGCAGCTTCCTGACTTCCCCATCTCCTACTCAATTGGTATACAATGTTAATAAATTATTCTACATGTGCACTGGTCTCAGTGTCTATCCTGGCTACCCTTCCTAAAAGTCGGGACTCATGCTCATACTCTTCTGCCGTCTATTGTGAGCAGCCAGACGTCTCGCGTAGCTCGGAGTACCCAGTTCCGAGGGGGTGGCTGGAGTAACGGATCTCAGGGACGACGATCTGGGCATTCGAGGAGTAGTAGGGTGCTGGGAAGGTGTCTGTGAGACAAACTGGGGAGCGTATTGAGCTTGAGCCGACGATGGAGGCATCGGTGGTTGGTAAGGACTCTGGTAGGGGCTACTGGAGCTGTATCCTCCACTCTGGGGACTCACAACGCCAATAACGCTTCTTCGGTTCGTTCGCTTGATGGCAAAGATCTCCAGTTTCTTTTCGAGAATCTTGACGAACGACGAGAGAGCGACCAAGTTGTTGGAAATGCCTTCTGACAGCCCAGACTGTCCGGGAAGGTGACAAAGAGCAGTCATCTCCTCGTACATGGTATAGAGAGACTCGTAGAGGTCAGAGTCGAGGTTCTTCAGCCGATTCAACGACATCTCAATGTCAATCATGTCCTCCGAGTGGTCGAAACTAGACACCATGCTCTGTCCTGTAAGCTGAGCCTGTAGTGGTGGTTGATGCTGGTGTTGCTGTCTGGACAGGGGACGAGCTCTCTGGTGCTCCATTTCCGACTCTATGGATTCACACGAGTCTGTGGATTCGTTGGATGCAAACGACGTGTCTCCATCGATCACTCGCGAGTTGTTACCCTCCTGTTCCGTTTCAGTGCCTGCTGAATCGTCCGAGTCCTCGTTGTCGCCCTCCACCTCCGACTCCATATTGAGCCGTCTGATTCGCTCTCTGAGGGCCCCCAGAGCCGACCAAGCCGAAGACGGGGGTTCTACGGGCTCGGGTTCCAAATCTCGCACGTCTCGCAACGTGGAAGATCGCTGATGACCCCTATAAGCAGGTTTGCTAGAAGCAGCAGGAGACCCTGATCCAAGACCCCCACTGTACCCATTGGTGTTGCTGAAGGCAGGAAACGAGTTGATGCTCGCCGAATGCGTGTGGGAGGTGTGTGGACGACCTGCGGTCTGTGGTCTGTGGCCATGAGAAGTGTTTGGTCGTGGTGCTCCTCCAGGCCCATACAGAGACGAGCTTCTAGATCGAGACATCTGTGTGTTTGTGAATGGGCTTTCTTCTCGGTCTCCGGACCGGCTGCCTCGACGAGACTTGTAAGGGAACATGGAAGTGGGTCCTTGTGAAGTGGTATCTTCTGAGTGTGTGGTTTGACAGATGTTTTCGCTGCTGTGGTTTAATATGCTGTATCAATGTGTGCCTGTAAGCTGGTTGTTGGGTGCTGTGCTTAGTAAGTCTATCTGTTTTCGTATGGCTCTGTGCTCTTCGTTTTCTCTCTGTACCGTCAATATCTCAATATCTCGCTGTCATCCCGTTTTTGGTCTGGACTATCAACGCGTCTTTCGTGTAATCGTGTCTTTAGGTTGAAGTGATTCAATACCTGCAGTGTGGTTTTATTACAGCATGTACAGTCAGGTCTGGCAGAGTGCCCAAAAAACGACTTTTGCAGAAAATAAAAGCTGGGCGTGGTATTATCGACGCCGGAAAATCGGAAAATCGCATTATCGCACACAAAGAGCCCGAATACGGCGTCTTTTGAGAGGCCCATACTCCTTGAAACTCACCCTTGCAACCTAAAATTGCTGGACCAGACGGATGCGTGTTAGTTGAGGTAAAGTGGCTATTAGTTAGGTTTACTTGGAGTAACAGGAGACACTTGAGAGCTCAAAAAAAGCTCAAAAAAAATTGATAGTATTCAAGAAAAAACGAGACACACTATTATCGACCACCTAACACTCGTTTCCCGTGCCAAATACCACAATACCCCGCTCTAATATACAAATATCGTCCCCCCCGTTTCCACGACTGCCAACTCTATTTCACTTACCCTACCTCTTTTCATCACCAAATTTCCAGCCAAAATACTGCAGTGAAACCAGACCTGATCTGCTCTCTTCAGACCGCACAACCCGCAAAATGTCGTCCAAACTGCTGGCAAAAAACCTCCGTTCGACCTACCAGAACATGGCTGGTGTCGACAAGCAGATTTTCCAGCTCAACAAGGTCCTGACCGCCCCTGGAGCCTACAAGCTGCCCGACAATGTCTCCTCCATCAAGCTGCGATTCAAGGACTCTGGCAACCGTTCTCAGACCAAGCTCTTCTGGTCCCATTCGCTGCCCACCCTGCAGTTCTGGAACCCGGCTGTTCCCATGACCGTGTCTCGAGTCCAGGCTCCCAAGGACAAGTCTGTCAAGCCCACCGTGACCATCACTCGAGATGACGGAACCGAAGAGACTCTTTCTCTGGCCAGCATGTTTTGGGAGAAGATGGCCGAGTCGATTGCCGAGGCCACCGGAGCCACCCCCGTGTCTGCCGGCGAGCTCAAGAAGTACCAGATCCCCTTTGTCACCGACTACAACAAGAAGATGGAGCAGGCCAAGAAAAACCACCAGCGAGACGTGGCGTTCGCACAGAAGGTGGAGATGCACAAGCAGAAGGAGGCCGAGCGAGAGGCCCTCCAGGCCGCCGAAAAGGCCGAGGCCAAGCTGGCTGCCCAGAGAAAGAAGGAGGCCATGATCCAGGCCCGAAAGGAGGGACGGCCCTACGTTGAGGGAGAGGAGAACATTGTCAAGGACAAGGAGGTTGCCGTGGAGACGGAGCAAAAGGTGTCCGAGCAGGTGACCGAGGACGGCGCCAAGATTGAGGTCGAGGAGACCGAAGTCAAGGTCGAGACCAAGAACTAGAAAGAGTAAATATGTGGATCTCTCGTGAACAGTAATGGCACGTGAGACGGTATATAGTTCCATTACATGATTTATTATGACAGCGAGGAGCGTAGCGAGTGTTTGTATATCGCTTACAACCGAGAACTGAGTGAGTGGTTGTATTCTTCGCTTGGTAGACGTTTATCCATCCCTATTCGCTCATTTGTGAAGATGGAATAAATTGGAGTTGACCATTGTGCTCAGCAGAACGGGCTCTATCTGATAGTATGAGTCTCGTTGTGGTATTGGTTCTATTGCAGTTTATGTGACTCTCGGAGTTGTACATCCTGATAACCTAGGCATCACACTGTAGAAAGGTCAGTATCGACAAGGAACTGCAATGGAGTTGACAATTGTGATCATCAGAGCGGGCTCGATCCGACCATACAAGTCTCAATGTGATACTGGTTCTGTTGCAGTTTTTATGACCCTTGTAGTTCGTACTGAGCACTTTAACATCACACCGTAGAAAGGTCGATATTGGTCACAAAACAAGTAAATACTGACAAAGCAAATGGTCGAAAGGTAACAGTAGTCGTTATCAAACAAGCCCTGTCTAATGATGTAGCTCTCGTTATAATATGATTTTGGTTCCGTCTGTATGACAATATAACTATTTGCGAATACTAGCAATACACCATCCAAACGCCAACACTTGAGATAAAAGAAACAGGAGTTGACAATTCTATTCATTGTAACGTGACCTTCATAATAAAATTGGTCTTGTAATAGTGTCAGTAGCACTTCAGTCGTTAGGACACTTGTAGGCTTCCCTAGACACTGCATCCTAGAACGATCATTAACAAAGACATAACATGCGTAAGTTGATCATTGGAACATTAGCGACAGTATGTTTCCAATGGTTTACAAGTAGATATCATCATCTTCTTAGATTTACTACGGTAATAGAGAACTCTTCAAGAGTCTGCCATGTAGGAGTGGTCTGAGGGACAATGGTGATAAAATGTGAGAACAAATCCCTCAAATCAATTTCAACGCTCAATATAAGACTCACTCTATGCTTTCTCTTCTAAATTCATTACATCTCGATCAAATTCCTTGTTCCAACTTCTTCCCATCTTCACATCGTCTCCTCCACTTCTTGTGCGTCTCTGCTGCAGCTTAATCTGGGTTCGAAAAATTATTTTGGATTATTTCAGACGGAATCAACCCTTTTGAATAACACCACAAACACACACAATGTCGTTCATGTTCCAGGTCGACGGATGGAATCTGTCCAGCGATGTCAAGGCCGACAAGCTGACTAAGCGCCAGAAGGAAAAACGGGACCAGCAGGCCGAGCGGGGCGTCATGATGCGAGAAAAGCGAGAGCAGCGAGAGAAGGAGCGTGCTGACGACGAAAAGGCCGCTGAAGCTGATGCTAAGGCCAAGGCCGAGGCTGCTGCTGCTGCCGAGAAGGCCACCGAGAAGGCTTCTGCTGAGGAGGCTGACTCTGGCAAGAAGAAGAGCAAGAAGGACAAGAAGAAGGAAAAGAAGGCCAAGAAGGCCAAGGACGAGGCTGAGGACAGTAAACCTGCTGCTCCTCCTGCCGAGGCTTTCACACAGGCTCCTGCCGCCAAGCTGACTCCTCTGCAGCTCAAGATGAAGGAGAAGCTGGCAGGTTCGCGATTCAGATGGATCAACGAGCAGCTGTACACCGTGCCCTCCGAGGAGGCTCTCAAGATGATCACGGACAACCCCGAGATTTTCGACGAGTACCATGCTGGTTTCCGAAACCAGGTGCAGGGCTGGCCCGAGAACCCCGTGGACACCTTTGTGAAGCGCTTCACCGAGCGTCTCAACAAGCCCGTGTGTTCTCCCGGAGGTCTGCCTGCTCACAAGCGAGAAAACAAGATTGTGGTTGCCGATATGGGTTGTGGAGAGGCCCAGCTGGCGTTGGACTTGAGCAAGATCAACTTCAAGAAGAAGGGCATCAACCCCCAGAACAAAAACCTGGTTGTGGAGACCCAGTCGTTTGATCTGAAGAAGGCCAACGAGCGGGTCACTGTGGCTGATGTCAAGAACGTGCCCATGGAGGACAACTCCGCCGACATTGTGGTTTTCTGCCTCGCGCTCATGGGAACCAACTTCCTGGACTTCATCAAGGAGGCCATGCGAATCCTGAGACCTAACGGAGAGCTGTGGATTGCGGAGATCAAGTCTCGATTCACCGACGGCCAGACCGACGAGTTCATCAAGGTGCTCAAGTCGCTCAACTTCTTCCACAAGCTCACCGACGATGAGAACACCCACTTTGTGCGGTTCGAGTTCTTCAAGCCTACTCAAGAGATTCTCGCCCAGCGAAAGAAGAAGGTGCCAAAGCGAAAGTTCATCGATTACGGCGATGAGGAGGAGAAGAAGGGCCCTGAGGACGGTGAGCAGCTCGAGAAGAAGCGAAAGAAGCAGGCTGAGGGAGAATGGCTTCTGAAGCCTTGCATTTACAAGCGACGATAAGCGGAGAGAGACATGATGACTTGGAAACTATATATATAACTAAAAGCCGGAATGGTGTATTGTAATAGATTTGTATGATAAAAGTGGGTGAAGGAGGGGTGAAGGAGCTGGTTTACTGACGTTTGTGTTCGTTAGCTATGACATCACGGGTACTTTATGGCATAAACTACGGGTACTTTATGGCATAAACTACGGGTACTTTATGGCATAAACTACGGGTACTTTATGGCATAAAC